>JAWZYV010002906.1:0-14736 GCA_038373885.1 Cheiracanthium punctorium | reverse complement strand
ACTAAAACCTCCCCAAAGCTGCAATCATTAATTCCATTAAAAAAATAGCTTCATTAAGGCATGACTATAATTTAGTTTTATAATAATAAAATAATATTGAATCAGGGGATCTGTTTAGAGGAAATTTGGGTCTTCACAAAAATCAATCCTTCACAAAATATTTTATCCTAAAAACGAACCTTTCACAAAATATTTTACTTTAAATACACACCCTTCACAACATTTTTCATTTTAAACCGACTTTTCACAAAATTCTTCTATTGGTAAATGACCGCTTCACAAATCTAATTTTTCAGTTTGGGGATAGATTTCAATTAAGTTGTCACACACATTACAAGTTTTATAAAATTTATAATTAATTATAAAATGTTTAAAATAATGATGTTTCACATGCAATTGTTTTATTAAAAAATGTAAACTAAGATAAATTAACTGATACTTAATTTTTAAAGCTGAGCTGAGAAAGCAGAACTTTAAAAAGGATTAAAGCATTCCAATTTCAATATTTTTTCATGGCTCTTAAAAATGATTATTTGTTTGGCATTGTTTTGTTTAATCCTCCAATGGCTTAAGAGTAAAAGTTGACCTCTATTTTGACTTTTCTAGCTTAATATTAATTCTTTATTTCCAAATTTTGTATAAGCTACTGACTACCTAATAGAAGACATGACTCAAAGCTAATTTTTTTTGTGTGTTCCAAAAATCACACATTTTAACTTGCCCTTACGTAAACTTTTATTTGGTTGAATGTGAAATGAGTCATTGAGTTCCAGTCATTGGTATAAATGTGTGAAGAGAATAGGGTAGGCCAGAAAAAATTTTTCGATTTTAAGATTAGGAGATTGCACTTTCTGTGGAAGTCTAAAGCCCATCTTAGGCATATCAACAATCCTACCAAGTTACATCAGTGCATCTAGCGTTCTTAATTAACATTGAGATTTTTTTTTTTCATTAAATTTACCATTTTTACCATTACCTATTTCACTGTTTGATATTACATTTTTTATTACATATAGTTAATAAAATATAAAAATTGACATTATTGAATTTGGTAGGCATTCTGGTCTATCCCCATTTTCTATTTAAGATGTACTTGCTTTTTGTTTCAGAATAATAATGGCTTTTTATTGTTAATAATGTAAATGGCTCTCAATATTATAAATAATGTTTCAGGATTACAATCTGGAACTGTACAACACCAAGCGAAAATTAGAACAGAAACATATGGTTGATTGGATTGTAAACAGTGTTGTAAAGAGCATCACTCCTGAACAGGTAAAACATTGGTGCCTTTCATACTGTAAAAGTTTGTGGATGTGAAAGAAAAGATAAAAACATATGTATACTTTTCTACTATAAACATTTATACTTTTAAAAAGCTTATAGGCAATTACTTGAAGGATTGCAATTAAATTTTTTGATTTGTTCCTAATTAGTTTTAAAAAAGTGTGTATGATGATAATATGATTCTAAAAAAAATATAATACTATTTCGCATGCTCTAGAAATTTCAAGTCAGTTTTTGTTTATTGATTACTTGCAGGGATCGCCAACGTCGCAAATTTCGAAAATAAAATTAGTTTGGCGAAAATATTGACAATTGCTTTTCTTAATGATGTCCAGAAAAAATCTAATTTGGCGAAATGTTAAAAAGAATCAGCACAACCCCTGTTACTTGCATAATAATCAACGCTAAAGCTAGAGCTAATTAGAATAATTTCTATACTTTGTATTTTAAATTAACCAAAAACTACTCCAATCCCCTTTACTTCTAATTAATTGCATTGAAAATTCTTAATGTTCTGGTATTAAAATTTTAAAGCTTTCCTTCAAAGTTATAAATTTGTTGCCTAAACCAGGGTTTCTTGAGCTGTGCTCCATTGACAAGTATCAATAACTAAGCTTTTGTTCTACATTTTACTGAATAATTGAGGATGTCTATGTTGAAGCAATAAAACACTATCCATATATTAGAAGTTAGTTAATATGACAAGTCATGCCTAGCTCAGATAACTGGCTCTCATTTGTACCCAAGCATGTGACAGTCATGCTCCATCAGTTATGCCAGTTTTAAGGGAAAAGGAACAAAGATTTTTCCTTCAAAATTTACACAGTAATATTGTTACTACTTTAGTGCATCATGTCATATCTTTGGGGAAAAGGATTTTTAAAGGTTAGCTCTGAGGAAATTTTATTGGTGTTTACACAAGGCACTTCATAAATTCAGATTCAAATGCTCCATCAGCGAAAGTTAAAAAAACTATGGCATACCTGCCAACATTCCATTATTTTTATATCTCATAATCTCACGGCCTTACACAGTAATGCAATAAATATGCTTACTAAAAATTGAAAAGTAAAAAACATGAATTTTTCTTTTTCTTTTTTTTTTCTCTTTCTTCCCTAAACATTTCTTTTATTGACAAATGTTTTGTTTATTTAATTTCTGTTTAGACCTTTTGGTATTACCCTTTTTTCTAATCAGAACCTGCCCTTTTCATTCTTTATTTATTTATTTTTTCTTCCTTCCTTCATATGTTCTTTGAATGAAATCTAGAAGATGTTGCTTGTATTTACTCAATATTTAATGAATTTTATGATTACAATTTATTTTATAACAAAACAAAATTCTGTTGACAATAAAATACACCTAAAATGTTCCTTAGGAATATTTTTCACAGCAAAATTATTGCATTTGTAGAAGTATAAAAAAATGTAATTGTTTATACTTTTTTTTTTATAAAATGGAAAGAAAAATAATTATTTACAACAAGGGTGAAAAATAATTACAGATGAAATTACTGACATAATCTGATATCTTGAACAATGTTCTTCAAAAATAAACAAAATGCATAAATCCATCTATTGACAAAATAAGCAAAGACTGTTCTGTTTGCACTGTTTTGCATTTGCTGAATGTTAATGAACAAATAATTAGAAAAATAAATTTGATTATTTAATCTTGTGCTTTTTTATTATTACTAAATGCTATGATGTTAATGATAATTCTTGAACTAAACTTTAGGGGGAAATGCTACGATTTTGGCTACAAAAATTATGAAAAAATATGCTATTTTGGCTACTTTTTCATGTTGGTAAGGATATAAATGCTACATTATTTTTGCCTCTTGACGGTGGTGGACACCCTGAAATGTACAATTCGATTATTAGATCGTACATCTTACGAGGTGTCCAAAATCCATTGGCAGGTATGCTATGGACCTAAAGTGTAAAACAGGATTCATCTGGGTCACAACAAGCATGGATTCTATATGAAAAGAATTTCCAAGCAGTACTTAAAAGAAGTGACACTTTTGAGAGGAAATGTGTTAAATGTTTTGTGTAATTGTCATGAATCTTATTATTGAAAATTGTGAATCCTATAGTAATGTATTATTTTTAATCATTTTTTGTAGGAAAAAGAAGCTTTGAAGAAATGCATTGACGATCTAAATGCTTTGGCTATTAAAGTCTAATGAATTTAGTTTTTATTCTTTGAAAATTATCATTTATTGGATAGCTGTATGCAACTATAGGAATGTATAAAAGTCCGAAGACCATCTACAGCTTCTTTCAGTAAATCCTTTAATATCAGTATCTTTATTTACTGAATAATGTTGTAAACTTCTGGAACTCAATAAAATGAATTTCTAAGAACATGTGTGCAGTTTAAAATTAACAGTTACACAATAAAATTTGTTAAGTAACAAATATTGGTGTTATGCTGCATCAATATATATATATATATATATATATATTTTTTTTTTTTTTTTTTTTTCTTTCACTTGTTGTCTAGCTTGTCAAGAAAATCACGGAAGTCACTGAAAAGTGGTGATGGTGGAAGAAGTCACATTTTAGCAGAGTTTAAATGCACTTTGGAAAGCTGGGAAAAATCGGGGAATTGAAAATTAGTTCTTTCTACTCTGGAAAATCTTATTTTATCTATGGAAAATCTTATTTACTCTGGAAAATTCTATTTTCTTTTTGAAACCTGGAAAATCCAGCTTCAACCCTCAAATTTAAAAAAACAGAGTGTCTACCGGTCATGAAAATCAAGAATGTCATGAAAATGTCAAGAATTTGAACAATGTGTCATGAATGTCATGAAAATGTCCCGAATTTCTATAGGATGTCATGATTTTTTTTTTTCCTACAACCCAGTCTCCTGTAGGGAAGAGAAAAGGACTGTCTTGCGATCTCATTGCCGTGTGGCAATTTATCTTGCTGATTAGGATAGTTTAATTTCATTTACTTTTGACTATTTAATTAATTAGTGACTATTAAGAGTAATTAATATTATAATTATATAATGTATATATATATGTAAAGAATGGGCCTTACGCCATTCCTTGTTGGAATAATTGACGCAAATCCATTGGGGTTCTAGCTTAAATAGTTTATTTCAAAGTTCAGACAGAGGGCAGGAGTCGGGCCGGCGACCTTATTCGTTCCGTGGCTATCTTCTTACATCACAGTCTAAAGGCTCGAAGCTAAGCTTTACGTTCCAAACTCCTAAAAAGCTAAGCGCGAAGTTAAGACGAAGCTCTCGAAATTTCCGCGCTCTTGCTTAAATACTCCTTAGTTACTACACCTGCTGGCAGGGTGCAGCACGATCACGAAGGCATTACTCTCAAATGTAATTAGTTAACTAGATTGTCAATCAAGAAATGAGAAACACCTGCTGACCCAGGAGTTCTAAATGCGCGTCGTAATGAAAACCACAGAAAAACGAAGATCCTGCTGAATAAACAATTTTCTACTTATGGAACTTCAAAAAACGTCTCCGAGCGTAATATTTGTATGGCCAAGAAACAAACTTTACAGTAAGAGTAAAAGATTAAAGAAGGATTTTTCAAATAACATTAAATCAAATTAGGTTAAATTAGCAAAGTCTATTTTATTATTATTATATATATATATATATATATACAGGGTGATTTACTACCAGGCTGACAAACTTGCAGGGGGTGTAGGGGTACAGAGATGGTTCAGAATGGCAGAACAATGTGAGGTCGAAAACATCGTCTTCATGTACCTGTTAATAATCACTTTGGAAGAAGCGTTGAAGTGTGCGTCTAATTTCTTAATCAAGTTTCATAAACAATGGGCTTTCCTCTGACAATTTCATAAATGTAATGAAAGAAACAATTCTGAAATAACTATTTTTATCAAGTGCAATCGGTGAAAGAGAGATTAGTTTTTGAAAAACCATGGCCGGAAAGTTTACTATCACTTTTCTAAAGTGTGCAGGTACACGAAGACGACGTCTCCAACTCCGTATTGCTATGTGATTCTGAACCGTCTCTGTACCCCCTACACCCCCTGCAAGTTTGTCAGTCTGGTAGCGAATCAACCTGTATATGTATATTTATATATATATACAAGGTGACCCAAAAATAACTCCCAAACTCTGCACAGTCCGATTCCTCGTTGGAAGTAGATAAAAATTTCCCAAAGAAACGTACCTGTACGATCCATAGTTTACAAGAAAAATGCAAGACAAAAGCAGAAACGTCATATCCAGTGTACCGAAAGAGCCTTTATTGGAAGCATAAACATAGGTTTTCTTGCATATGCTTTCAAGAATGATAAAAATTCCACCGTGACTATTGAGGCTTGGGTGCGGCGTGTAATGGCTAACTGCTCGATCTGCATCAATCTGGTGCCCATATAAATGCACAGAGAATAAAGGGTAGGGACTAAATCACTTTTTACTGTAATTAGATCAATCCTTTCAAACGTTTTCATTGGAATGAATTCAAAGGTGGCAGATCTGATGAGCATAGCAGTCCCCCCTTATCCAGTCCAGTGTCCAATTTAATGTTTCTAATTGATTTGCCTTGCACTGGATGTGACGTCATAATTTGATTTTCCTATAAATTCTCGAAAACTATGGGTTGTACAGGTACAGTTCTTTGTGCAATTTTTATGTGCTTCCAACGAGGAATCGGGCTGTGCAGACGCTAATTTTGGGACACTGTATATATATACATATATAATTATATAATATGACTAAAATTAGTTACATTTCAAAAGCAGCAAAATGGCGGTATGTCATGAAAATTCCCTTGTGGTCATGAATTTTTTTTTCTGCACTCCAGTAGACACCCTGAAAAAGAAAAAACAGGGTTACCTCCCTTTTCTATATCTTTTCTCTTTATGGCCTTCTTTATTCCATCCAATGGCCAACTATTTCACTAATGATGTGCATGTGCTATCAGAAATAAATGTCAACGATATGAATCATCTGTCAGGACGAATGACAAACTAAATTCTGACTTCAGTTCTGCTGTTCTGAGCATTGGTCGTTCGTTGCCATTTTCCAGTGAGGTTGGTTGAATCGCTGAGAGAATATTCTTTTTGTGCAAGGTCGATAAGTAGGCAGCTTAAGCTTCCTGGGCCAGGAATAAGGATTTTCAGATTAAAAAGAATTACTATAAAAGGTAAACCTTTTCTAGAATTTTTTTCTAGATTTTGTGTGGTTGCATTCAAGGTCACCTATTTGATTGCTAAAGGCATTTCCAGAATTTATGTTTCCCCTTTCTTGTTTAAAATAGGATTTTGAGCCTCTGAAGCATGGCACGCAAGCTTAAGTTAGCATTTCTCCTATCAGTAGAATCATTTGCTAAACATATGAATGAAATGTAAGTTTTATTTGTTAATGCCATTGTGAATAATAATGTTACAATAAATATAAAATACTTATTTTCCTTTCAATAAACTAGTGTGAAAGTCACAGATTTAATTTTCTCAATTCTGATTAATTAAGAATGATTTGTTGATTAAAATAAATGATTTGTTGATTAAAACAATGTCAAAAACTTGTAAAATTACCATTTGGGAATCTAGTCATTATTTGTTTTATGCTTTTGAGTAAATTTACTAGCTATTTAGTTAACTGAAAAAATTAAAAAAGGCCCAGCACACTTGCTTGTATTTCTAGGTGTTACATACATCCTGCTGGATTAAGAGAGGCAATGTAATTATGAAACAATGCAAAATGCTATCTTTTTCAGTTTCTACAATCGATGTTAGCATACTGAACCTCCTCAAGTTCATCGAATTGATATATGTCAGTATATTTGTGTAAACTGTTTGCATATTGTGGCAATACCAATTTAACAGAAAATATTTGGTGTGCTAGAAAGTAATGTCCTTTTTTATTAATATAAAATTTAAACAAATAAATTTTCAACAGGTTTTTATGTACAAACAAGGTGTACCTAAATTTAGCACTTACATTTGTTGTTGTTGTTGCTTGTGCCCTCTGACAACCGCACGCAGTGCCATATCCCCACAGATAGGGAGGCGATGGACAGAGGTGGCCACCTTTCATTTTTATTGGGCACCGGTGGGAGGAAGTCCGACTTTAGCCCAGGGTCCCCTCATTTTGAACCCATTCCAGAGGAGGGACCAACTCTCTGAAATCCGTGTCCCAGATGTAGCATTACACCTGGGGGACATTGGAACCACAACGGATTTTATGTGCACCAGCTCCCATTAGCATACACGGTCCCACAGCAGTCGAGCCGAGAGGGAGTTGACCCTCCCAAGCACAGGCCAAGCTGGACGCTACTTCATTTGCCATGTTTTTATGGGAAGGGAGTTTAGCACCCAGACCACTGCTGGACCTTATATTTGTTAACTTTTAAAGTGAATTTTATGGATGATATTTTTTTCCCTTTGAAGAAAAATGGCCACCCTTCCACTTTTTTCACGTCTATCCTCCTTGGAGGATTATATTCAAAGTGTTCCAAAATTGATTTTTAGGTATTTGTAAGTGTTGTATTTTATAGCAAGAATTTTATGGATACAGTAGACTCTTGACTTATGTGAGGGATGCATTCCAAAACCTCTCGCATGAGTGAAAAATTCGCATTCTGGGATAGGGGTAGATATATATGACTTTTTTTGTAACACCTACACAATTATTTTAGACACCTATAAACACCCCTCAAACAGTTTTTAACCATTCCCTAGCAATATATGGCCTTTTCCCACATAAAATAATGAATAAATGGATTTTGGCGCTTTCTACTGTTAGCAAAAAATCTCCTGTTACGGGCGAGCTCAGTTTAGCTTTAAAATACATACTTGTGAAAAACTCGCATAAGAGTCAAATCGCGTTATAGCGCAAACCTACTGTATCTCTCTCTTTGAGATCACACAGGATATATGATAAGAACGTTTTGGATCTCTATCCCCTATATCTGTAAGTTGCGAATTTTGAAAAATGCCCTCCAATCTAGGACCTATGCTAAAAATCTCACACTTGTCAACTTTCGTATTCTTAGCTTTAGTAGTTTTGGTTAGGCAAAATATTGATATACGAAAAATAGACAGAACTTTCTCATAGACCTAATAATTACTGGAATAAAATTGCCAAAATTTTTAGTTTTAACTGCTTGAAATTACAAGTAATCTATTTTGGCATGTTATTTAATTTCCGTAAATCGATTCATTAAAAATAATTATATAAACACACGTGATGCAGTAATAAATACAGTAGAACTCCAATTATCCGAATTGCTTTCAGAATTTCGGAAAAAGAAATTAAGACAGAAATGTACTGCGATTCGCAAAATAATGATCCTGTCTACTTGTGCTGTAGTCCGTCCTTCTGCAAAGATAGTGTAGGCTCGGTGCAAGAAAGGACTTTCATTTATTGTTCGGTACATACAATGCACTAATATACAGCACTTGTAGGTACACTTAACTTGTGAATGGTTTGCCTTTTTAATTAATTAATTAAAAGCTCTTTTTCTTAAAAAATAGTTTTTTCTCCATTTTCAACATTCATACACACAGCAATAACTAAAATACATACTAGACCCTTTATTCGGAATAAACCCAATTATTTGAATTTTGGATTATCTGAATGGGGGTCTGGTCCCAGTTAATTTAGATAATTGGAGTTCTACTGTACTGTATGTGTTTTTATTTGTACAAAGGGTCCACTCTTTAGCAGAAAATAATCCCTACATACAAAAGCAGGAAAACAAACTTGATTGACTGTTTTGGCATAGCTTTGTTGATGTCAGCTATTGCGCAACTTCATAAATTAAAATACAAAAGCATCACCTTTACTTGAGTTTTGGATACTTTCTTATTTAATTGGAATGCCTTGATTTAGTACCTTTTTGAATATTCATCTTAAAGAACTGTTTGAAAATTTCTTTCCGTATAAGTGCTTACATTTTACTTGGCTTGATGGCATTCTTTAATAACAAATAAACAAGCTATCACAAAAAGGTAGTAACAGGTTTTAATTCTCTATCTTTTAGAGATAAATGAGCTATGTAAGTTGAAAACATGTTCAAAATAAGGTTGGAAATAAGACTTAAAAATTCCTCTCGTTAATTTTCAAAAAGTTGCACTTTTTAAATTTGTATATGCCCCCTGTACAAATAAATTAGTAAAATGTGTCACAGATATGAAGATTAAAAATATCCTCACTTAAATCATTTTTCAACAGCTCTCAAAGGGAAAAAAAAAAATAGGGAGAATAATTGTATTTCAGAGGTTCTACAGAAATTATGAAAGAATATATATATATATATACTAGCTGAAGTACCCGTTCTTCGCACGGGAATGAATGGACTTTTTGATATTACGATTTGTGGTGATTACTATTCATTGTAATAAACAGATATAGCAAAGTGGATATCGCGTTATATTGTGTCCAATAATCATGCATACCGAATTGCAAGGCAATCGTTTGTACGGTGCAGAAGGCCATGCGGCGTAGCGCAATCTAGTGGCGAGTTTTAGCAAAACGGATACGGCGAAAATATTTTTCGCATTCAGATATCGATCTATACGAATTTTCATGACTATCGGCTGGACAATCCTGAAGTTCATGTGTAGACGCGACATCTAGTGGCAAGTTATAGGAAAATGGATAGCGCCAAACTCTTCCCTGTGTTCAAATCTATGTATACCTATTTTCATAGCGATTATTTGCACAGTCAAGAAGTGATACACTGCAGGGCCATCCAGTGGTTCAATAAAGTAATGATTTGCTACAGCGCCGTCAAGTGGCGAGTTATAGCAAAATGGATAACGCCAAAATATTCTCATTGTTCAAATAGCTATGTATACTGATTTTCATAGCGACCGTTTGAATGGTCAAGAATTTGGTCTGCTGCAGCGTCATCTAGTGGCGACTTAAAATAATAATGCATTGCAGTGTCGTCTAGTGGTGAGTAACATCAAAAGGAACGCAGTTAGAATATATTCTTCGTGCTCAAATGTGTAAGTATAAAAAATTTTATGCCGATCGGTCGAACGATATAGAAGTTGATGCTTTTCAGCGCCATTTAGCGGCAAGTTACAGCAAAATGGATAGTGAAAAATATTCTCCGTGTTCTAATATTCGCGTGTACCAAATTTCATCGAAATCGGCTGGACGATATTCGCATAGCAAACGGCTAAACGGAATAGAATTCGACGTTCTGCTGCGCCACCTGGTGGCAAGTTAGAGGAAAACGGATAGCATAAAAAGCTTCTCCATGATAAAAGACTTAGGTGAATCAAATTTCATGGTGCAACGGTGCTGGAGTTTTTCAACCTCATACACTCATACCAACATTCATTTTTATCTATAACCAGTGTCATTATATATCCCAGTCTCAAATAAAATCCAGTTTCAAATCTAAGCCTCGCCAAAGTGCCAACATACGCCATTTTGCAAGCGTTTTTTCAGGAAATCATTCGAAGCATTGACTTAGCAGCAATAATATATGGGAAATGGTTCGACCGCGAAAAAGTAAAGCAAGCCTTTATTTGAAAAGTTGAATCCCTTAATACAGTCGAATTTTTTAAAATTATCAACTATAACGTGTTTTATTCATCATTACTCCGATGTACTAAATGAGAAGATTTCAATTTTCTGAAATTTGGCGGAATTCCCCCAACTTAAATCAATGTACTCATTTGGCGAGAATTCTGGAGATAGATCAATTGAAATCCCTTAATAACTGCATTATTTCTTCACGGATCATTAAAATTTAACGCTGTATTCTAATAAAACCTTTGCACTTGTTTTCAAAAATCTATTTCCTTAAGCTCTCAATAAATTGCGCCAAGCGGAAATCTGTGCAAACAGCTAGAACTCACTTTCACAAAATCGGCATTTGAGCCATTTTATTTTTTCGCCAAACTAAAATAATTTACCTATTAGCCTCGGAAATCTTCAATTCTTATTGTTTTGCGTGTAAAGCATTACATTCCTGCTCTGATTTCCCATGCACACGATATTATAATTTAAAAAAAAATAACCTTACGAATATAAACTAACAAAAAAAAAAAATCATTCTTATTCTTTTATTTTTACTTTGAGAATTTAAAACATTTTATTCGGCAAAATCGCCACACATGGCAACCACGATCTTATTTCACACTTTTTTCACTACAGGGGTTACAATTACGGAAAGCTTTTTGCGTGAATAGCATAAAAAATCTCTTAAATTCCGGGAACGGGTGGACTTTCAAAGTTTTAAAGTGGACTATGAGTTATTCTATATTATTTTACATATCTGTGCTAAATTTCAGGCCGATAGGTCCATTTTTGTGGATTTGTATACGAACGACATTTTATTCGGCAAAATCGCCATACATGGCAACCACGATCCTTATTTCCCACTTTTTTCACTACAGGGGTTACAATTATGGAAAGATTTTTGCGTGAATAGCATAAAAAATCTCTTAAATTCCGGGAACGGGTGGACTTTCAAAGTTTTAAAGTGGACTATGAGTTATTCTATATTATTTTACATATCTGTACTAAATTTCAGGCAGATAGGTCCATTTTTGTGGATTTGTATACGAATCAAATCCACAAACAAACAAACAAACAAACAAACAAACAAACAGAATTTCATTTTTATTTATAAGATTACGCTCCAGCTATAAGCGTTTACATTCAAATTCCTATATAGCCCCTGAGCATCTTTGTTTAAAAATCTCTGAGAGACATTGCAATGAAAGGCTGAAATTTTGTACATCACCTCATTAGAGTATGGGGCACATTTTACTAATTGTGATTTTTTTACATGGGGTTGTATACAAATTTAAAAAGTATAACTTTTTTTAGAAATTTACAAGAGGAACATTTTCTTAACATTGTTTCCGACCTTATTTTGAACATTTTTTCAATTTGCATTGCCCACTTTTCTCTAACAGATAAAAATTAAAGCCCATTACCACCTTTTGGGGGCACCCTGTGTAATGTGTGTTTTAAATTTCATGGACTTGTATATATGCATGGAGACAGTTTGTAAGAATCATCTTATAAAAGAAATATATATTTTTTCAGTTATGGATTTTTTTTTTTTTTAATTAACTACTGAGCAGTAAGCATCTGCAGGTTACCATGGGACCCTCATAATAAAACCAGGGCGCGAAGTTAGCGGTCGTTAGTCGTATTTTGCAACTGTCATTTTTGTTTTGACGACCGAGATTTAAGAACCAGTCGTCATTTTTGACGCCTAACATTTTGCCCGAGACAGGCGATTAAAAAGCGGCTATTTTAGCATCGGCCGACTCCGGCGACTTTTAAAACAAAAATACCGCGAAAAACGAATATTTTACGAATTCTGGGGACTTTTTTTATTGTCTAGACGACTATTTTTCAAAATGTGCTGAAAAAATATAAATGTAAATTTCCGTGACAAAAACTTTTTCTTTCGTAAGCACCGCTCCGTGGCCAGAAAGAGAAGGATCCTCTGCAGGCAGTCTTCTGTGGTTGAAAAACGCGCGGAAGACCACTTTCTTGTCTTCCGCGGATGTGTAATCATTTAAATCGCACCTTTTTTAATGTAAACAAATAGAGGAACTTAAAGAATTTAGCCATAATTTTTAACTCCATGCATATTAATGAAGTTGATCGGAGGAAACTACGAGCTCGCGTTTGCCATATTGGATTCTTTCTGCAAATGAGTGTTTTAGCGGTAGCTCGGCTCGTATACGGCGGTGTGGGAAGATGCGATGATAATACTTGATATCAATATTGATGAACACACGAGATCCTTTTAAATAAGGCAATGTAAAAGTTATTTGGATTAGTAGTTAATATTCATTAATTAAATATAATTATTTACCGCGGGAGAGTACAGGCTTACGGTCCGGACGCCATCTTGGATTTTATTTGCCGCGGCGTGTTGCAGCGCCGCAATAACGGCTGGTTAAGTGCAGCAGTTCGTGACTGAAAACAATACATGGATTGACTGCAATTAATTAATGCAATTTCGTGAAAAAGCGAAAGAAGATTTATTTATTTGTGTGCGTGGGGGTGGGGTGGGGGTGACATAAGCAAAACGTCTGGATTTGGGGAAAATCTAAATTTCGGACTTCCGGCCTAAATTAGGATAATTCAAATAAAAATATTATTTGAATAAAAATGTTATTTGATGGTTTAAACTTAATTTATCTTTTTTAAATAAAACTCCTTCATGAGATAATGTAAATTTAAAAAAAAAACATAAATTGATTTAGTTATTTGAAAAAAAAGAAAAAAAACTTTTTATTTAAATATAAAAATTTTAATAATTAAGATAAAGTTCAGTTTGAAATAAAACATGTTTTAAGTAATTTAATTAAAAATAATTTTTAGTAAGATAAAATAGCAATGTAAAATAATAAATTCTTCTTGGTGATATTGAAAGCTTTCATAGACCCTCTCCCTACTTCAGTTCAACCCACTGAGAATACAAATACATATTTCCACAATTTTAACATGTACCACCTGCTTACTGTGGTGGTTGATCAGGTGACATCTTGAAGCTAGTACACGTATACTGCATAAGTTTATCTACCATAGGCATTGCAGTTATATAGCAACAATTTATAAAATACTTCTAAACTAAAACTAAAGACCATGTTTTAGTAAAATGTATCATAATATTTTATTCTGGATGCATAGGTGGAAAGCCATAAAAATTGATTTTATATTTACTTACTATTTATTACTATCTTAATTTTAATAGTCCTGATATTCTTTATTATTACTGTACATAATCATTAAGCCTACCTGTTTATAGTTTATGCATATAAACAAAACAAAGGTTTTCGAAACTGCACCTGAACGAGACAGTTTGGCAACCGGGAAAAAAAAGTTAGGTGCCATTGACGCCTAGATTTTTGCTCCCAATTTCTCACCCTGAATGAAACATGCTGCTAATGATAAAGTAAATGTACTTGGAGTATTTAATAATAGCTTTAGTCATAAATTAGGTTCATAAGTAGTAAGAATTAAGATATTTTGTTATATAACTTGGCAATTTTATAGTTTCTGTAACGAGCTACATTATACAAAGGCTCCCAATATAATAGTGATTCTCTATTGTAGATGTTCTGCCCAGTTGTGTTTCAAGTGAAATTAAAGAATCTTGTTAAAACTTGTTTAAAAAACTCACAAAATTTACTTTTATTGGGAATAGATTTGGAAATATTCAAACTTACATGAAAGAATAACAAGCTTAATATACAGTGTTTACATTTGCCAAAAGGTGCCTTGTGCTGGCCACCTTTTCGTTAGTACTGATGTGCCCTTCTTTTTACAAAAAGAAAAAATTAGTTTTGCTTTATTTTCAGAGGTGGCAGAAAAGGCTCTTTTGAATGAATCCCCCTGCCCCTTTTGAAAAAAAAATGTAAACACTATAGCAAAACAGTTAATTCTACCTACACTAAAGATATGCACTAGTACTAGAATGGCGCATTTCAACAATCATCCTCGGAA
>JAWZYV010002905.1:0-14518 GCA_038373885.1 Cheiracanthium punctorium | reverse complement strand
TAATATATAAACAGCTATTTTCAGACCATAAAAGCAAATATCAAAACTTCGAAGAACTGTATACTGACGGCTCAAAATCTCATAATCACGTTGGCTTTGCTTATGTACATCATAATCATTCTTACAACTACACCCTACCTTCGTTTTGTTCCATATTTACAGCCGAATTAATAGCTATTTATGAAAGCCTTCTTTACATCTCGAGAACAAATACCAAACATTTCATCCTTACTCTGACTCCTTAAGTGTCCTTGGAGAATCTGAAATCCGCTCCCTCACTCATAGTTATATTTTTAGAAATCTTACGCATGCACAAGAGACTCATGAACCGTGGATACATTATCCTCTACTGCTGGGTACCTAGCCATATTGGCATTCCCGGAAACGAAAAAGCAGATTCTTTGGCGAGGGCATTCTACCGTCCCATATAATTGTGATCTGCCTATACCGATAATAAAGTCTGCATCTCTTCCTATACAACACGCACTTGGAATAACATATGGGACTGTGAAACCCAAAACAAACTTCACTCTATCCGGCCAGCCCTTACCCACTGGTCCACTCAACCGTAACCGCAAGCACGATGTACACTCTCACTCGCCTTCCGCATTGGCCATACAAGACTAACCCATAAAGTACCTCCCTTTTGGGTGAACCTGCTCCTAATGCCCACATTGTCATACTCAACTTAGCATACATCATCTTTTAACCTCTTGCTCTGCTTTTAATGATCTTTACCAAATATTTTTTAACTCTTCTCATCCCAAACTTGACGACATATTGGGTGATATCCCACACCATAACTTGTTTGCCTTTCTTCGGCGCACAAACATATTTTATTCAGTTTGAAATGTCCACTTTTGTCTGACTGGCATCTAGATGGGAGCCCCCACCCATATGCCTTTGGTTTTACCTCTTTTATCTACTTTTGAAATTTACTTGTCTCCTTTATCACCTTTACATTTTAGCTTTTACTGGGTTTTATGACACCTTTTATACTGAACACATCTTTATTTGACTTAACTGAACGTCTGGCGCAGTATGTCCTTTCTGGACCTTGTGCCAAAAATACCAACCAACCAACCAACCAACCTGACTCATTAAGCGTTTTGGAAAATCTGGGATCTGGTTCCCTAACCCATAGCTATATTCTGAAAGTCCTACACATGCACAAATGCCTCATGAACCGTGGATACAACATCCTCTACTGCTGGTACCTAGCCATATTGGGATTCTCGGCAACGAAAGGGCTGATTCTTAGGCCAGGCATTCTACTGTCCCATATAATCTCCACCCACCCTATTGTGATATAAAATCTGGCATCTCTTCCTTAATAAAAGGCACCTGGATCCACATATGGGACTGTGAAACCCAAAACAAACTTCATTCTATCCGGCCAGCCCTTACCCACTGGTCCACTCATCCATACCGCAAGCACGATGTCCTTCTGACTCGTCTTCGCATTGGACATACGCGAATTACACATAAGCACTTACTTCTGGGCGAACCTGCTCCGGAGTGCCCCCACTGTCATACTCAACTCACCATTCGTCATATCTTAACGTCGTGCACTGCTTTTAATGGTTTTTACCAAATACTTTTTAACTGTTCTCATCCTAAACTTGACGATATTTTGGGTGAAACCCCACATCGAAATCTATTCGCTTTTCTTAGACGTATCAATAATTTTTATTCAGTGTAAAGTGTTCACTTCTGTCTGACTGGTATCTGGATGGGAGCCCCATCCAGGTGTCCTCACCTTTTTATCTACTTTTAACCCTTTTGAATTCTACATTTCACCTTTTAGTCTTTTACATTTTAGTACACTTTAGTACATTTTGAATTTTAGCTTTTACTAGGTCTTGTGTACCTATTACCCGAATACATCATGACACGTTTTTAACTCCTTGTCTGGCGCAGTATGTCCTTTCTGGACCTTGTGCCATTAAAACCCAACCAACCAACCAACCATCCAACCGGTCCCAAGGTATAGAGCGAACGGTGCGACAGCACCGGGCGCCATCTCTACCAAGACTGTTCAGAATCATATAGCATTATGGATGTCTGAAATGTTTTCATTTACCTCCCAATAATTGTTTAATAATAAATCTTTTAGTCCATGTACAATCCCGCATTAGTAATCAATCATGTTAATAGTGAATTTTAGTGAACTTTCTGTAAACGATAAATTATTAACAGGTACTCGAGGACGACTTATCAAACCCTACATTGTTACGGGATTCATAACCGTGTTATTTACCTTGACGACTCTTTAAATTTTTGCCAGTGAGTTTCAGGGCACCCTGCATATTTGACAGTCCGTATATTATTGAAGTTGAAATCCTCATTTGAACCCCTGAAAACTTTTATATTTTCATGTTTGGCGTAGCTAGGTACAAGAGCTGACCTAGGGTACGTGGACCCTCCCTGCAAACATAAAAAAGAAGCCCCGTGTTATGCTCCAGATAAAGTGTTTCTTAGTTTTTTAGTTTGAATATGGCGCTCCCATGCCTTGCTTACCATGTCGGTCCGCCCCTGGCTACGGGGGAGCAAGGAGGGGCAACTATACTCGGGTGCAGCATCGGCTGAGGAGTGCCAAATGGTATATGAAAGCTACCTAGTTGCACTTTTACAAATGGGAGGGGGAGGGTTTTAGAATAAATTTTTGTGGTTTTTATTTTATACTAGAGGCATGACAGTCTTCCATGAATATGTTGAAATCTGCTATCTTTCGTCAAAATTTTAAAGTGTCTATTATATTTAAATTATTAGGTTTTTTGTGTAATAATTTTCAGAATTTAATACGAAAACATGAGAATTTCTATTAATAATTAATAGTTTGTAAAATACTTGTAGAATTATCTCTCTCTTAGCCTTAAAATAACAATATAATTCTATAATAAAATTCTTTTATACCTAAAACAAAGAAGAAAAAGTTGTGTTGATGATTATAACTTTTTAAAATTTCTTTAACATATATAGAGGATTTTTTAATGTAATGTTTTAAATAGATATATCACGAATTTAATTAGTAATTTCTTTCATTATTTTATAACATGCATATCATATATGATGTTTTCAATTAAAATATACAATGTTACATGGTTCACACGGGTCAATCGTCATAAATCACTAATTTGGTAAGTCCTGAAAAGGGCCTTTATACTCATTAATTTTGATTTTTGCTAAAGAAACTAGAATGTTCGTACAACATGGAAGGGCTCTCTCAAAACGGGCCTGTTTTTCCCGTTCAGACATCCAATTTTACTTTTTTTTTTTTTTACTTTTTTGGTTCTCATGATTTTTCTCATTCTTTCAGAGCCCACTTTCCCAAATTACTTTTATCATAGAGGTATTAAAATTTAATTAGTTTCAGCAATACTTCAATAATTAGCAGTAGTTGTCAGTAGCGCATATATAGGCTTCCATTTAGGGGAAGGGGGACGATTCGGTATTTTAAACTTTATTGTTCTAAAGTTAAAAGAAATGTTTCAAAATAGCTCCTTTTTAATAATTGCTTTACATTTTCGGAGGGGCCCGCCGCCCTCCTTAAATACTCCTCTGGTAGTTGTTTATTAGAGTAATAGTTTTTTCTAATTAAGATATCAATAGTTTTCTCTAATTAGGATATAAATATCCTTAAATTTGAATTTATGGAAATTGAATCTGTTAGCGAAATTGAATATCAATAGTTTTCTCTAATTAGGATATAAATATCCTTAAATTTGAATTTATGGAAATTGAATCTGTTAGCGAAATTGAATCTGTTGAAGTAGCGAAAAAGTAGCGACTAAATTTCAAAAGCACTGTAGCTAACTACATTTGTCTAAAAGTAGTTGTAGTTAACTACATTTTTCGGAAAGTAGTTTTGAAAAGTACAAAAAAAAAAAAGTACTAGTTTTTCCGGGTCCCCGTGGTCGGCAGGAATCGAAAAATATAATCATTTTTTTAACATCGGCTGTTAATATTGTGTTTTGAAAATCTGAAATGTCCGTTGAAAACAACTGGCCTGTGTTATTATCCTCATTTATATCTTCGGTCTAAATTAACTGTATCTTTACGTGATTCTTCGTATCATGATGTAGTTCATCATAATTAGAATTGTCTTGCGTTTTCTCTGTTCGCGTCGTTTCGCGTCGTTTGTATAGCTGCTATTTATTTCTCCGTCAAAAGTATCTCTATTTTCATGCGAATGTTCAATACAATGATGCATTTCGCTACATTTGTAATCAGCTTTAGTTCTTCCTTTGTTGTCATTGTTTTCTAACTTATCTAGATATCTGGATGTGAAATTTTGGCTAAGCACTCTTGCTGCTTTTTCAATTTACGTTTTTTTTGACACACCACTGGTACTGCTTATGTTTTTAACCTTTAAAGAATTTGAAATCAATAAGTTGAATTGGTGTTTATGAAATGTAATTATGTTACATTTATATACATAAAACTATATTTGTTATTCGATCATATTTGTATCTCTATTTTTTATAATACTAATACTACTGGATATGGTCATTTAATGGCTTATTTTACACTATCTTCCGGGGTCTTAAAAGTTATGTGTCACAAATAATACGTGTACAAAATTTGGAGGGGCTATGATAACGTGTACAGGTAAGCACTACAGAATAATTTCGTGGACTGGACGCTACTAAGAACAGGAAAGAGTAAAATGAAACTGTATGTGCTTGCGCGTGCGCCGTCCTTAATCTTTACATGTACACCTACAAAGGACCATTCTCTTTTTTCTCCCCATCTCCATCTTATCAGCAGTCCTCAGCAGTGATGGCGCCAGACTTTCCCGACGGGAGGGCCATCTTCCCCGACAGGGGGGGGGGGGGGCAAATGATAAAATCCCAAAATTTTACGTTTCAGTACTTGTACACCCTCACAGAAAAGTATTCGAGTAAGAGATAAATTTCCTACACTGGTTTCGTATATTAAAAATTATTTATCATAGAATATGAATTAGGCTATGCATAAATATGACTTTCTATATTTCTATCAAGTTGTGCGTTTTTCAAAAACTCAATTATTATTTGCAAATCTAAAATAGGAAATTTCTCTCTTGCTCGAATACTTTTTTTGCAGGGTGTACAAACAAGACTATTTTAGTAGTGTAAAAAGGACAGGTCACCTCAGGAGGTGCCATGTTGTTAAAAGTGAGGTGCACCGTATAACTGCTTTCCCTCCCCTCAGGGGGAAGACCTACTCTAGGTCTTTACGGGTGTCGCAACCCCGGGGCCCTAGCGATCTTTCGCTCCTCTTTGTTCTACCCTCCTCTCCTCTTAGCTGTCTCCTTCCTTTTCCCCTCAGTGTAGTTTCCTCTTTGGAGGTGAGGGCCCCCCTTAGAAGCTGCGGTCGCCCTGTGCCGTCAGCTTCTATTGGCGGAAAACTACCCACGTGTTAGCCGTGCGTGGAGACCCGTGTCCCCGGAAATGGGGAACCTGGTAATTGAGGGGTGTTCCCGTAGGGGAAATCATCTGAATGGCATTTCCATTGGGACGGGATCAACCTCAACACATTACTTTGGCCTCGGCTTCGGGTAAACGGGAGGTACACAGCGTTCCCCTGTGTATTAATCGGCTGGTGGTACTGACTTGTTCAACTGCTAGGGATCAAGCAATCGGTCTTCTGCTGGGCACGTCGTTAAGGGTGGACGCTGCTTACAGGGATGTACTGTGCGCGTATAGACCCGGCTAGCACTGGTGCAAGTATAAGCATCCCCTTGTTGGGCTCCGTGGTGGGTGGTGCGGCCGGGTCCGAACATCTTTTCTCCAACATGGCTACGAAATTTTCTTCTTCTCCCAATCCACCATCTGAGACAACTATTCTGCAATCAATAAACAAAGAAAACATGGATTCTCAATTTACTAATACAAATGCTCGATTCTTCATCATTCACATAGTTGAAGGTACCTTCCATGAAATATCACCATTCCTTATCCACAAATGCATCACATCCAATGTAGGTGAAGTTAAAAAAGTAAAAAAATTAAGATCTGGAGACCTCCTGGTAGAAGTATCAAACAATAGACAAGCCTCAAAAATAATGAAAAGAAAGAATTTTGGACTAAAATCTGTCACAGTGTCACCCCATACATCCTTAAATACATCCAGAGGAGTCATATCAGAACCCGAACTTTTACACTGCTCTGAATCCGAAATATTAGAAAACCTGAGAGACGAAAGTGTATGCGCAGTTCGTCGAATCACTATTCGTCGCAATAACCAACTTATTAACACTAAACATATAGTCTTAACCTTTCAGTCTCCAACTATTCCATCTCATATAAAAGCTGGCTATCTATTATGCCCAGTTAGACCATACATACCAAATCCTATCCGTTGCTTTCAGTGTCAAAGTTTCGGTCATACCAAAACCTCCTGTCGTGGATCACCGGCTTGCGCCCGCTGTGGTGCCTCTGGCCACGACAGTGAAACCTGCTCAGCACCTGCAAAATGTGTAAACTGCACACAGGAACATCCATCATACTCGAAGTCCTGCCCAAAATGGGCATTTGAAAAAGAAATTCAATCCCTGCGTGCCTCTCAAAGACTTTCCTATCCTGATGCCCGTAAAATAATAGAAGCTCGCACACCAAAATCTGGCCTATCCTATGCTGCTGCAGTAAAATCTACTAACTCAATAGCTACTCAGACCGATCCACCAACCAATACTTCCACCACCAACACCTCAATGAGTAAACAAACAGCACCTAAACCAAATAAATCTTGCTCCTTATCCCAGAAAAATCCTCCAAAGAAAAAGGTACCAAGCAATAGCTACACTCAAGTTAGACCTCTGCTCACTAAAACAGCTTCCTACAAATCAAAACACAATAAATCTAGCATGAAAAAAGTACCTCCACAACCACAAATTGATGACACTATTTTAAACCTAGCCCCATCAGAATCCGAAATAAGTGATGAAGAATCAATGGAACACGACGAAATCAAACCTCCAGATATTCCCGCAGGGATTCCAACTAAGAAGATGCACGATGGCCATATCACTTAATTATGGCATTGTTGCTCTCTTGGAACTGCCACGGTTTCCTAAATAAAGTTGACGACCTCAAAACTTTAATTTACGATCATAATCCCGCTTGCCTCGCTCTCCAAGAAACCTACCTTACAACCAATAGACAATATTCTATCCGTAATTACTCTATACTCCGCAAGGACTATGAGCTCAGTGGTAGGGCCTCTGGCGGAGTGGCCCTAATGGTTAACTGTAATTACCCTTATCAAACCCTCAACCTCAATACTTGTCTCCAGGCTGTTGCTGCCCGTATCCTTCTGAAACACCTTACTACTGTGTGCTGTATTTATCTACCTCCAAATACTTCCATTAGCCAATCATCCCTCAATAATCTTGTTCAACAACTCCCCTCACCGTTCATTCTTCTCGGTGACATGAATGCTCATAGTCCGTTGTGGGGTAGCAAAGACACTAACAACAGAGGCCATCGTATCGAACAACTCATTAAAGATTTCTCCCTGTGCATCATGAATAATGGTGATAATACTTACTTCCATCTTCCCACAAAGTCCTTCCATGCCATAGACCTTGCCATTTGTTCTCCTCAAATCCTGCCATTATATAACTTCTCTGTATCCAGTGATCTACACAATAGCGATCACTTTCCAATCCTTCTCTCACCTCTGTACCAATATTCAACCCAGAAATTTACCACACCCCGTTATCACTATGATAAAGCTGACTGGAAAACTTTCACCTCACTCGCTATTATCTCTTCAGACACCATTAAAGGCAATATTGACGAGGTCGTGGATACTGTGACATCCATCATCCTTAAAGCTGCGGATGCAAGTATTCCAAAATCCAGAACCAACTCTCGAAGAAATAAAAAACCGTGGTGGGATCCAAAATGCACGCTCGCCAAAAAGCAGCAGCAAAAGGCCTGGAACACCTTTCGCCGGTGTCCAACCACTGCAAATCTCATTCTTTTCAAGAAAGCCAAGGCACATGCTAGGAAAACAAGGCGGCTTGCACAAAAAAATTCTTGGATCCAATATGTGTCTAACATCTCTACTTCCACCTCTGGTAAGGAGCTATGGGCAAAAACAAAAAGAGCCATGGGAATCTATAGTAACCATGCAATAACCTGCCTCTCCCTTAATAACCAAATAATATCAGATACAAAAAACATCTCAAATGCTATTGGAGAAACACTCTCTTTCAATTCCTGCAGCACTTCCTACTCGAATACTTTCCTTCCATATAAACAACAGTCTGAACGGCAAAGGATAACTTTTAACACCGCTACCTACTTTGCTTACAATAGTGCCTTTACCATCCATGAACTCAACAAATATCTAAAACAGTCTACAAATACATCTCCAGGCCCTGATAGTATTACGTATGAAATGTTGAAACATCTTTCCCACGGCTCTTTACTTAATCTCTTACAGTTATATAATAGAATCTGGAGCGAACATACCTTCCCTAACTCCTGGAGAAATGCAATAGTCATTCCCATTCTGAAACCTAATAAGGATCCATCTAACCCCAGTAATTACCGACCCATAGCCCTCACCAGTTGCCTATGCAAACTGGTGGAGAAGATGATCAATGCACGCCTTGTTTACGTCTTGGAAAATGAGGGCCATCTACACCCTTTTCAGAGCGGCTTCCGCAGGGGAAGATCAACTATTGACAATGTAATATACCTAGAGTCCCAAATTCGCACTGCTTTTTTAAGGAGGAATCACTTGGTCTCCATTTTCTTCGATATGGAGAAGGCGTATGACCGGACCTGGCGGTATGGTATCCTCCGCGATCTCCATACCTTAGGCTTCCGCGGCAACCTTCCGATTTTTATACAGAATTTCCTCTCTCAGCGCTACTTTAGGGTCCGTATTAACGGTACTCAATCTGATCGCTTTGTCCAAGAAGAGGGTGTTCCACAAGGCTCCGTTCTTAGTGTCACCCTCTTTGCTATAAAAATTAATAATATTCTCACACAACTTCCTCCGACTGTAAATGGTTGCTTGTATGTCGACGACCTACAAATCTCCTGTCAGGGGAAAGACATGCGGTACATTGAGCGCCAACTTCAAAATACCATCAATAGGATTCTAAACTGGTGTAACAAAAATGGCTTCAACATCTCTGCAGAAAAGACTGTAGCTATACACTTCTGCCGCATACGTGGGATCCATCCAGATCCTGATCTCTATCTGGGTCACTCTAAAATAAAAGTAAATGACTCCACTAAATTTTTAGGTGTATATCTCGACAAAAAACTTACGTTTGCTAACCACATTTCCTATATCCGCAGCAAGTGCGAAAAAAATCTTAATATCTTAAAAGTATTGACCAATACCTCTTGGGGGGCTGAACGAGATGCCCTTCTGCGCATCTACCGGGCTGTTATACGCTCAAAATTGGATTACTGCTGCTGCATATATGGGTCCGCCCGCCAATCAGTTTTAAAGAAGCTTGACACTGTCCATCATACCGCACTGCGCATTTGCTCCGGTGCTTTCCGGACGTCGCCTGTACAGTCTCTCTATATCATTTGTCATGAGCCATCTCTCACCCACATACGTCATAAACTATCACTAAATACATACTTTCGTATACTCTCTCATCCCTCGCACCCATTGACAAATTCTCTTTTAGACAATCACCTAGAACGTTTTTATTCTAACCGTCCATCTTGTATTCCTCCTTTGGGCCTGCGGATTCGTCAAAGTCTTAGTGGAACCCAGTTAGCAGATGTTAAAGTCTGCGCTAACTCTCCTCTTGAACCACCTTGGGCAGCCTCTCAGATTTTATACATCCAACCCTTCAAAGGCTTTACCAAGCAGAATACAGATCCACAAATATACCAGCAACTCTTCCAACATGAAAAACACAAGAACAAACACCAAGAAGAAATCTACACTGATGGCTCTAAATGTGGGAATCATGTTGGCTTTGCCTATGTTAGCTGTTCTCAATCCTGCAGTTACACACTCCCTGCCTTCTGCTCTGTTTTTACAGCTGAATTGCTCGCCATTTATGAAAGCCTTTTACACATATCTCGTACCAACAAAAAACATTTTATTATTTATTCAGATTCTTTAAGTGCCCTGGAAAGCCTGAAATCCGACTCTATTCTGCACAGCTACAGAGCCAAAGTCCAACAACTGTATAGCCACCTAACAAACCGTGGCTTTGTTATCCGTTTCTGCTGGGTTCCTAGTCACGTTGGGATCTCGGGCAATGAAGAGGCCGATGCTTTGGCAAAGCATGCTACTAACCCTTATCCAGAACCATTACCCTACACTGACATAAAATCTGGCATATCGAACAGCATAAAAGAAAGTTGGTTCAATGAGTGGAGCTGTCAAACTAGTAATAAACTTCACACAATCCATCCCTCCATCACCCACTGGCTATCGCAGCCTTACCGCAAATTTGACGTCATTTTGACTCGCCTTCGTATCGGCCACACGAGGCTTACTCACAAACACCTTCTTCTTGGAGAGCCTGCCCCTCCGTGTACACACTGCAATACGCATCTTACTATATGTCATATTCTAACCTCTTGTACAGCTTTTAACAATTTTTATCATACTTATTTTAACTGTTCTCATCCCAAACTTGACATCATATTGGGTGAAACCCCGCACTGTAATTTGTTTGCATTTCTTCGATGCATCAATATTTTTTACACAGTGTGAGGTATAACTTTTCTCTGACTGGTATCTGGATGGGAGCCCCCATCCAGATGTCCTTGGCTTATTTCTTTTTATCTACTTTTTACCTTTCTACATATGCTTTTATCGTTTTAGAACTCATGGATTTTAGCTTTACCTGTTTTATGCGACACCTTTTTACTTGAAAACTTTATTTTACCATATATACACATAGTCTGGCGCAGTATGTCCTTTCTGGACCTTGTGCCATTAAACCCCAACTAACCAACCAACCAACTGCTTTCCCTGTGTTTAGCGGGGGAAGGGGGGGCGTGGTCGGAGCGGATGTTGAGATCGGATGGGGAGCGGATGCTAAGACCGGATGTTGGTAGAGCTGATAAGAATTTTTTTTCCTTTTTTCTCAAATAAGGGGACTTGGAAAAAATGTTCAGATTGTGATGTATTCTCTAATGTAAATAAGGGACTTTGGTATATTTTAAATAAGCTATACTTTATGAATTAAACCTGAAATAAAAAATATTATTGTAATTAAATGAAGACCCACCAGCCACCCAGTAGAACATCTACCGCCTCATTTCAAATAAAAAATTTTACTGTGCCTTTCCCCATCACGCTAGCCTCGCATGAATGGAGACAGGGCGTAGCACAGAGGATGCGTTGTTGTTTTTGTTTCTTTAAATAATAATAAAGTATGTGGAGCAAAGAAACGTACAACATCCCCAGGAGGCCTACGAACAAAAGAAATCTCCACACAGTGTGCTACTATTTTTTACTTGGTAAAAGTTCTACCACCTGTATTTTTTTTTTCAGTTCTGTTCAGATTTTCTTGTTTGATGTAACAATCCACATATATTAAATTTTATAATGCCCATAGGCTAAAGAGTTTATCCCATCTTCTAGTATATATCGCCTGTCATCAAAGCAGCTTAAAGATATTTTATTTATTCTTGTTGAATAAATGCGATGACTATCACTTTGAATGCGCGACTGTATATTTCTTGTTATGGATGAATTTTGCAGGTATTTGCGATAATCTTCATGTTTGATGTTCTTCTTTATCACTGTTTTGGAAACTCCTTTTGCTGTTTTCTTTTCATAACTTTCTGTTAACAAGGAATACATCTTTGCGCGCAACCCAACAAACTCTTTTGCCGGGACCGAGTTAAGTTCATCTTTGAAGCACCCAATCTTCTTTTTATTTACAGTGCTGAAGAGGAGATGTTCTGGAGGGTATTCCGAGGTATCGAAAAGGTTGAGAGCACTTTGCATATCCTGATAAACATCGTCCGTAAATATTTGATAAGTGAGTGAGTCCGTATCAGTGAACAGTAGCAAGGCCTTATCTCCATATTGATGTTTTATGTATTCATAATGAAATTTGTACATATGGAGTTTAGACAGTTCTAGAATGCTAAAACCGACATATATAGGTTTGTTCAAAACTACTGTCTTTTGGATACGTTCAATACCCACTAAATCATCTGTAAACGTTTTGAAAGCATAGAACGAGGGATCTGCCACTAATTTCTTAGCACGTCTTTCGTTATTTACCAACAAAAAGTCAATATGGTTACGGACGTTCTCCATTGCTTTCCCATACACTGCATTATTCATGAGTTTAAAAAAGTCCTTCTCGAAAGCAGACTTAGCTTTTTTGCGTTTTCGGTGTTGAAGGCGATGTAATTCTTCAACCAAAAACTTTGCATAAACTTGAGCACTTTATGAATTTTTTTAAGTTTAAGTCCGAGTGTTAAATATAATTTTAAATTTCGGTACTGCACGACATAATTTTGTTTGTTGTATAGATTAGGTGTGAGTTTACTACTCTTCTTCAGGCTGCTGTTTTTATTTTGTTGAGTGTTGTATGGGGACCACATATCCCTAGTTATTTCCAATCTTTCTGGGGAAAGCGGATAGTCGTTGTGGAGGTCGTGGAGAAGTGAGGGATACTCTAGATCGACCTCAAAGATATACCCTTCACTAGCGGTGTCAGATAGAGAGAGGATAAATTCTTCTGTAATCCCTTCTGATGAGGACCACTCAAATGACCCATAAGGTAGTGCTTCAGACATAGCCCAGCCATACAATTTATTTGCATCAAGGTATGTGATGTAAGAGCTAGGCTTGCTCGGATCATAGTCCTCTAGGTACTTATTATTGGCTTTGGCCCATCTATGCGTAATTGTAGATATACCTCCGCGGGTACCCCGCTCTATAAAGAGATGCATATCTATATCAGTGAATAGATCTAGGGGTTGTTGGCACATCTTCAAACAGGCTTGCCCGGACAGACCAGGTGCAGTAAAAAAGTGGGCACAGTCTAAATTGTAATACTGCTTGCAAATGGATCTAAAATTTTCAAACACGTCTGCTAGCAGTAATACATCGGTCTTGACATACAGGTCGTGATAATCTCCTAGATTCTGCATGTTGAAGGAAGACCAAACGGTTTGAGCATGGGAATAGTCTTCAGCAGATGTGTTCATCCGCTAGTGAACTATAGAAAGCTTCTTTAGGGGGTAGACAAGTTTCATAAAACTTTTGAAAGGAATCCATATACTCGTAAGGGTATACGCCCTTCCTTAAAAGTAAGTCAATATCGGATGATGATGAAAAATTTTCTTTTAAAATATTGAATTGACTTTGATTTAAATTGCTTACAAGTTTTTCTAAAGAAGTATTTAAAAATTTAAAACTGTCGATAAATTGTAGCTGTACAGTTACCCCCTTTTGAGCTTTTTTTCCTACAGAGAAAGTAATATATTTCTCCATATTTGTAGCAATTACCTGAAACTTATGATCTTGAATTTTTCCAAGTCTTTGCATGCTATGATGGGCATCATAGTTTTTTAAGTTATGGAACACGACGGGAATCACCTTTTTTAATCTGTATTTTAAATTACACAGTCTGTGGAGTGCACCTCCTGAATCTTCCACTCAAATGACAATGGTCCCTAACCCTGTCTGTCCCAAGATAGTTTTTACATAAATAGCAATGGGTAGCTGTACAGAATGCTTCTTCGTCCGATGAACTCATTTGAATAGGGACCGTTGAAAGTTAACTTTGTACAGATTTCTTCTTTTTCTTTTAGTAGGTTTTCCAAAAAGTGGTCCCCCTCAGGGGAAAAACCTACTTTAGGTTTTTACGGGTGTCGCAATCCCGGGGCCCCAGCGATCTTTCGCTTTTCTTTGTCCTACCCTCCTCTTCTCTTAGCTATCTCCTTCCTTTCCCCCTCAGTGTAGTTTCCTCTGTGGAGGTGAGGGTCCCCCTTTAGAAGCTGCGGTCGCCCTGTGCTGTCAGCTTCTATTGGCGGAAAACTACCCACGTGTTGGCCGTGCGTGGAGACCCGTGTCCCCGGAAATGGGGATCCTGGTAATTGAGGGGTGTTCCCGTAAAGGAAATCATCATTACGGAATTTCCACAGACACGGGAGAAACCTCAACACATTGCTTTGGCCTTGGCTTCGGGTAAACGGGAGGTATACAGCGTTCCCCTGTATATCAATCGGCTGGTGGTACTGATTTTGATCAACTGCTAGGGATCAAGCAATCGGACATCTACTGGGCACGTCGTTAAGGGTGGACGCTGCCTAAGGGATGTACTGAGCGCGTATAGACCCGATTAGCACTGGTGTGCAATTGCACACCCCCTTGTTGGGCTCCGTGGTGGGTGGTGCGGTCGGGTCCGAATCTCAAATCCCCCAACATGGCTATGAAAAATTCTTTGTCAAACGTCAATGTTCCGCACACCTTAAATCCACTGTCCACACCTAATGAAAACACTGATGCACATCTTTCATATATGAACACTCGATTCTTCATCATCCACTATGTTGAAGGTACCTTT
>JAWZYV010002903.1:0-14927 GCA_038373885.1 Cheiracanthium punctorium | reverse complement strand
TTTTAACTGGTTTGCTGTTATCGTTACTAAGACACAACGGTGGAGACTTTCATTCTATGCCCAGCGTTGCTTCACCTTACTACAGATAATCGGATGCCAAAATTCATACTATTAACTTAAATTAAACTTTCAATGTCGCCTTCAGCGCTGGAAAAAAAACACGCAATTTTGGTATATAAATACAAAGAAGAAAACTAATTATCTCAAGCACTTCACAATTTTTAGGATGTATGTTCACAAGCTGTACTGCTCACCGGAATAAACGAAAAATTTTGCAGAATGGCCACTCTTAGAAATATTTTGCTGTGCAGTTCCACATTTGAGATTTTTTTCTGAAAGTTTCATGAAAGTTTTCAAATTTATTGTAGTGTGTAGTGCAGCTTGTAAAGAATCATCCTGAATTTTTTCGAAACCTTGGTGCAGTTAGTTTATTTTAATTTGTGTACCAAAACCGTGAGGCAGATATCGTTTCTTCGATCTATACCCTCAGATATTGGATATTTTATGTGGAGCTAAAATGATTATTTGTATTACCTATTTCCCCCTGGTAAAAATGTGCACGAAAAGTCAAATGATTGAGTAGTTACGAGCAAGGAAGAAAATAATAATAGGAAAAGATTGAAGGGTAGTTGGAAAAGATTCCATAAAGTTGGAAAGTGCATCGTTATTCATGAGTATGCCGTATTTTTCTTCCTTGTTCCATAAAAACCCACCTTCGGAATCGAAATCTATCTTAAAATCACCTACTAAAACTATTTTACAATCTTAGCCAAGTACATTCCAATTATACTCCCCCTTTAAAATAAATTGTCGCGTTTTGGCACCTAACTTAGCGATCCTTTATCAAAAATTACAAACCTTGTGCGACTTTCACCAGTTTATTAACACCCCTCCCCCATGAACTTTTAGGGCACCCACAGAAATTTTGTAAAGTCGGCGCCTCTGAAATGAGGGTTAATGCAGAGATGACCTCGCTTTCCCATGATGCATTGCGAGTTTTCCCCTATACTCTGCTTTTACCGGGGCCACGCGAGATGCTTCTAGAGGAAACTTACTAGATGTAGATGAAACTTACTATCTCGCGTGGCCCCGCTTTTACCCGGGACATTCCATTTTCAAATGTAAACGGGCCTATGGTGTCGCAATCTTGTCGTGTTTAGGACCTCTAGACAGTGTTGCCAACAAAGTGGCTGAAAAAGTGGCCAGAAATGGCTAAAAATGTTTCCAAGCTGTGAAAAAATAAACTATTCATTAGAATTTAATTCTAAGTGCTTGTGCTGCTGATATGTGCTTGTCTGCAAGTCTTTCTGTAGTAATTTGGACTTTCATATCCGATTTACAAAATATTTCGGTGTTGCCAATTGACAAAGACATAGCCACGAAGTGGCTAAATTGGCAGATGTAGCCACAAGCACGGCCAGATTCAGTCACAAAGTGGCTAAACTGGCAGTACTGCCTTTAGAGCACGGGCCCATGCAGCCCACACGATTACTGGCCCATCGGGCGTTCGCCCGACTGCCCAGTGCGGCCCTGAAAATGAAAATATATATATGGACTATGCATGCTAAAACATTTTCGGTAAGTGTGGAGGGGGTTGACCCCTAACAACCGCTGCTATTTGTTAGAAAACAAATCATGGTTAAAAGAAATACACGCGCTAAATAAAGAAAAGGACTTGCCAAGCATGCGAAATTTACTAAATCTAGCAGACTCGCCCGCCAATGAGGATTGCCAAATAGAGCTGTAGCAAACCGTATGTATTCGTTACTGAGTAACGAATTGCTACTTTAGAATATCAGCCGTTATCGGATCGACCAGCTTAGAACATCGAATACAGATTGCCAGGCGAACTTTGAGAGGGGAAATGAGTTCCGGTAATCGAGTACTAATATCTTGTGTTATTTGTTACTGGATACCGGATCGCGGTTTGAAGGGGGAAATGACCCTAGTAGCAATAACCCATCGGTCGATGAGAGGCGGGTGAGTTGTTTTCTGAACGGGCGTTCATCCACTCATCGTTAACTCACCCACTCATCGAATTAAGACATCGGCAAGAGCACTTTTGATTTTCTGCAATAGATGAATTATTCATGCATAGAGGTGATCTAGACGGACGATTTCGCTTATGGGAAACCGACAAACAATTTTTTATCCGAAACTGCAGCTCTATAGTCATCGGGCCTTGCAGGTGTCCCAGTGGTTTACACTTTACCGAAATTCCTATAAATATTTGCGTAATTTAGATGTGCGTTTGCATAATCTAAGGAAAATTTTGAACAATTCTTGAATTTGTGGCGGCACGAGATCACCTCCGCGCACACAACACCCGGGAATTGAAGGCCGGTCGAACGGATACCTTTTGGCCGAGCCGGATTGCGCCTCATTCTACCACCCATAAGTCCCTGGGTTCAAACCCAGCTTTCACCACACGCTCTTCCTTCATTGGCGACCCGGACAACGAACATGCATTCTCCTTCTCACCCACAGCGGCAGATGGCGCCAGCACGGCCCTCTTCCATCTCTCGCTCGGCTCTTTCAAATTTCGCAACGAGCGGCAGCGACCTCACAAATGTCCACAACGAGTGGCAATGACCTCACAAAGTCCACAACGAGTGGCAGCGTTCCATAACGCTTGGAACACATCGTTTGTCAGCTTCCGACTGACTACTGACTCTCTAGGAGGGAAGGTGTGGCGGCACGAGACCACCTCCACGCACACAACAGCCGGCAATTGAAGGCCGGTCAAACGGATACCTTTTGGCCGAGCCGAATTGTGCCTCAGTCTACCACCCATAAGTCCCTGGGTTCAAACCCAGCTCTCGTCCCACGCTCTCCCTTCAAATTAATCGCATAATTTTACTTCAAATTTCTTATATTGGGGTTGGAACGGAGGGGGGGGGGGTATCACCCCTTGCCTCCTCCCACAAAATTTAAATTTGAAAAGAAATATTTACAAAAAAACGTAAGTGTTTATTGTCTAAAATCGTTTGTAATATTTAAATAATTAATAAAATGTGCTTAAAAGTAAGAAAAGAAAATCTATTTGAGCGTCAGCTGCATTATAAGAATAACGGAAACTTCATTAAAATGAGCGACTCTTTTAAAAGCCTCCTTAATGTAAACAGCAAGAACAGAAATCAGTTAATTTTTAAAAGTTATCCAAGAAATATGAAAGTTAAAATCACACTAAAATTCCTACAGAGTTTGCAATATTGTTTTTTAATTCTTAATTTTGAATGTTGTTACTACTTAAATACATTGGTAAAAAGTGAAAGTAATTTCTTACCAATGGAATAATTTGACTATTATTAATAATAGCTGAACAGCACTTTGTCAAAATTTCACCGGAAGTCCCAATCCGAGACTAAAATAATCACTAATTCAATCTTTGGCTGATGCGTGCCAAGTCTGGATGACCTTGTGGTAGCGCGCTTGTCCATGACTATGAACGCTCAGGTTTCGGGCCCGATGGAAGAAGAATTTTTTTTTTTCAGAAAAACGGAAAGTTAGCATCCAAAAAACGAAAACATAATAAACAGAACGGGCATTGTTTGAAAATTTTGCTGCCAGACGTTTATTTTTTATTAACAAATATATTTTAAACAGTTTATCGGTTTCTTTTCGTTATTTCATCGGAGTCATCAGGAAGCGATGATCGGCTTTATGGCCCCTGAGCGGACATTTTGTACCAGTTGCCGATGAAATTTCCCTTTTTTTGGATGAAAAGCCGTGATCAGCCATTGCTCCTTCTCCTCGGAGTAAACTCACCCGCCTCTCATCGACCCATGGATTATTGCTACTAGGGTAAGGTGATCAAACGTCCCCATTTTCAGGGCGTTCTACAAATTGTCCCCAGAATGTTAAACAAGAATTGGGGACAATTTTTAATTATTGCATTGTTTTTAATTAAATTACTATTAGTTATTCCTAAGGCGACCATATTTCTAAACAGGAATTTGGGGACAAATCAAGCATTGTCCTCGAATCCAAGGAAAACTTGAGAACACTAGAAAATATTTTTGGGGACTTATTCGAGGACACAACATATTACTAATTATGTATACCCATACTTTAAATCTTGAGTGATTTTGATACTTAAAAATGAACTCTAATAGTTCTTGTGTATCAAGTGTGTATTCTTATTTCTAATAAATTAATGGAAGCATTTGATTCATTTATAAATATATTTATTTAAACCAAAAATATGCAATTAACATCATGTTGAAATATTGCAATTTATTCAAAATTTAACTCTTGGAATAGTATTTGTATTTTTCAGAAGACATTTACATTGGATCATTTTGTGATAATTTTTCATGAAACTTTGTACACTCTCTAAAAAAAGTATTCGAGTGCAAGAAAATTTTCGTACGTCAATTTCATATTTAAAGCATGGTTCTTCTTGAAAAGTGATTAATCATTAACAAAACTGAAATAGGAAATTTGGCTCATAGTCGGATACTTTATTGAATGTCTGTACACGCTGCATACACAATGACAACAAACGTTTTCAGAGATCGAATTTGGCGCTTTTAGTCGGTTTATTTTTCTTATTTCTTCAGTTTTTTCTGAAAGAAATAAACTAAACGGAAACTTTTAGGGAAAAAGGTACAAATCTTTAAATTTGGGGACATTTGGGGACAAAATGAAGAAAAGATCTATATTTGGGGACTGTCCTCGAATTTCGAGGACGTATGGTCACCTTAATTATTGCATCAATGGAGGATATCGACTCCTTGGGTTCTAGGCTATAAAAGTCACCTGACGGTGGAAAACAAACAACCTTTTCTCCATAGGTTTATGTGCTGGACTCTTGGTAATGAGTGCAAAATTAAAAAATAATAATAATTATGCCTCTGTATTGTGCTGCCTATTGATGTTTCAATAACTCTCAGGAACCTGTGCATGACAACTAAAAGATATCTTTTCCCAGATTCCCATTAAAAAACACTAGCACATTAAAACTTATACTGAGACGAGGCTATTTCAGTCAAGTGTCGATGGAAAATATACACTTCAGCCAATCAGGTTACAACATTACTTATCAACACAGCCGAAAGGTCACGTGTTGGTGGAAAATGACGTCACATGGATATCGTCCATTATGAATGTCCCCAATTTTGTTTCAGAATCGAGGACATGTCCCCGATTCTGACAACAAAACTGTTCAAAAATCTGGTCACCTTATACTAGGGTGAGTTATTTGGATAATTTAACAATGTATAAAACAATATATTTGTACAAAAACATCTATTAATCAGAGAAAATAAACTCTAAGTACAACACGTAGACCAATTAATGTAATCTTTACTTAGTTGCATAATTATTTAAATTGACAGTAAACATGAGTGCAAAATGTAAATTTATAATTCCATTATGTTACATAAAGCTTCTGCCTTTTTATTATAAGATGGAAAACATTTCTGTTTCGCAATGTTAGCTCATAAAACTGTACTAAACAATTCTACAATTACATTTTTGAATTACATTTTGGATTTTACATTTTGAATTTCTAGTTATAATCAGAACAGAAATCAAAAGCTGGAACTCTGACCCTGTATTTCTTTTTCCTGGGTGAATTTTTACATATTAGGCAAAACCCAGCAAAGCTCATGAATACTTTGCTCCGAAGCCCAACACTAGTACATTAATTCATAAATTTTCCCCTTTTCAAGCACAAACTGATTTTAGCAGACAAGACAAATCATATTCGCTTCACCTCGACCAGATTTGAGAGTCCTAAGACCATCAGAATTTGGGTGTTTTCTGTATAATGTTTATATTTCTTCCTGCTAATTTCCGACTACTTAATTTTACATCACTGTTCTGTGAAATAATTATTATATGGGAAAATCTTTAAATTATCGTTATTTTAGTTAAATGTGCTACCAACCCCATATTGCAGGGGTTTGCAGTTCGCTACTGAGTATTAACATAAGAATATTAAGGCTCCGGCACCTTTTTTTGCTAGAAATTGCCGCTAGCCCTGGAGCAATTAAATGTTTTCTCATTGAAAAATTTCTTTCATTAATTTCCAAAAAGTTACACTTTTTGTATATAACCCGCATACAAAAATATCCCCAATCAGTAAAATGTGCTCCATATTCTGATGAGGTAATGTACAAAATTTCAGAATTATATCCTGAAAAGTGTCAAAGGTATGAAGATAATGAGTACTGACTTAAACCAATTTTCAGTAGCTCTTGAAAGGAAAAAAATCACAATCACATTTTAAGGGTCATACAGATATTATGAAAGAATATTCATAGGCGTAGAGTTATATGGGCCCGTGGGGCTCGAGCCCCCCAATAAATTGTGAATAGGGGCTGAGCCCACCCAATAATTTACCACTAAATACAGAAAACTAATTTATACAAACATAAAAAAAAATATTTCACGCCAATTACAAAGGTTTAAAAAAAAACCTTTACTTGTACTTTTAAAAATTTTCTTCTTTTGATTTCAATCATCATTTAGTATTCATTGTGACGCCACGTAACACACAATGTTACTAAAAGCTGCTCTCGCCAGGCTCTGGCTAATTAAAATCAGATTATGCAATGTAAAGTATGAAATGAAGAAATGTATGAAATGAAGTTCAGATGTGTCTAAAATGTACTATCTCATCCAAAATGTTTTTTTTTTCCTCCTTTGGATTTTTTACTTTGCTTCTATTTTTAACTTATTACATGGTAGGAAGATACTAATATGGATACTTACCGTACATGGGTGTAGAATTTTATGGACCCATAGAGCTCGAGCGCCTCCAATAATTTACACTTATATATAGTAAGTAAGTTATATGTATGTGAATCAGTGGCGTAGCCACAAATTTTTCATGGGGAGGGGGGGGGGGTTACAACTTCTGCAACTCACATATATGTATACGGGTGTATGATAAGGGAGTGAAGAATATACATTTTCTATGGCAAAAAATTCCTCATGGGGGGGGATTATGACCCCCTAACTCCCCCCCCTTGGCTACGCCTCTGACGTGAATATATGTGGTTATGGGGCCCGGCCCCCCAATAATTTTGGCCCCCCAATAATATACTAACATAAAAAGAAAGTATTTCACGCCATTTACAAACGTTTAAAAAAACCTTTACTTGTACTTTTAAAAATTTTCTTCTTTTGATTTCAATCATGATTTAGAATTCATTATGACGCCACGTAACACACAATGTTACAATAAGCTGCCCTCGCCAGGCTCTGGTTAATTAAAATCAGATTATGCAATGTAAAGTATGAAATGAAGAAAAGTTCAGATGTGTCTAAAATGCACTATCTCATCGAAAATGTTTTTTCCCCCTCCTTTGGATTTTTTACTTTGCTTTTTTTTTAACTTACTAGCTGCGTGCCCGTTCTTCGCACGGTAGGAAACGAAAAATTTCCTCACATGTGTAATTCGAATTAATTCCAGTGATGTGGAATCTAGAAAATGCAAAATTATTTCACTCTTGACTTAAAATTTGCGTCATATATGTAATAACCTGAGATCATTGCAATATAATGACACACACACACAAAAAAGAAACTATGTCAGCGTGATTCGGTATCAAAAAAGTGGAAATGGACCGTTTGCAGTGAACTTCTCACTTTCAAAATGTCTTATTTCCGCAAACATGCTGTCTTTTAGGTTCAGGTTTTAGCGTTAAATACCTCAGACACTACATGAAATGGACATTTTTTTTTTTAATACGTCACCTTCTCTTGCAACCCTTTACAAAAAGAAAAAAGATAAGAGATAAGACTGAGCTATTTATAAAGGCTTTAAAATTGTTTTTCTAGATTATCCAGTTTAATTTTTCTTCTCACAAATAAATCCAGTATTTATAAAAGAAAATCGAGCCAAGCAAAGACATCGTCTGCGTGGACATAAGAACAACTATGTACACAAAACGAAATCTTTGGAATGAGAAACTTTTTTCACGTTTTCAGAAGAGCGCTCGTTGTAATTGCTTCACAACGGGCTTTGACTTTTAGTTGTACAATAACAGTAGTATTTGGCGCATTAAGGCAATAAACAACAGAAGTTTTAATTCGAATTTCTCAAAAAATCGCTTCGAGATATGGCGCAGGACCCGTTTTTATTTATTTATTTCAACTGGCAATTTTAATCATTGTTACTGTATCCATGACAACCAAACCGCAAGATATCAAACCGAAATTTGTAGCAGCTGCTATAAAAATGAAAATCCTTCTTTCCTTAAAAATTCGTAAAAACTCTCCTAATTTATATTTTCCCTCCGTTCTTCTTTTAAAAGTGGGCGAATTGTGTGCCCCGTCTTTTGCCGAAATATAAAAAACTTATGACAGATAGAATTCAAGATGCAGCAGTTTTAAAAATATTTTACGAAAGTCAGCGTCAAATTTAATTTTATTTGAAAAATTCCCAAAAATCTGCAAATTATGTTACACAGTCCAAACAAACGGTTTTTAAAAGAAAATTTTCTCCTCTACACGATGATGTAAATATCGTTTTCTTGTGAGTGCAATTACCGGCGCTATTATGTATTACGCAAGAAAAATCGCTAAAAATCGGACAAAACATAAAATAAAGCATTTTCTAATTCGAATTTCGAAAAAATTGCTTCGAGGTGTGTCGAGAACAGTCTTGGAGAATTTCCGTACAAAATTTGGTAGGTCTACGATCACCCGTTTCGGAGCTACGCGAGACACAGACAGACAGACAAACGGACAGTTTACACATTGCTTTATTTATATAGCTAAGATGGTAGGAAGATACTAACATGGATACTTACCTTACACAGGTGTAGAATTATATGGATCCATAGAGCTTGAGCGCCTCCAATAATTTACACTTAAGTCATAGTTGCCAACTACTACGGAATATAATTAACCACTTTTTGTAAACAGTATATATTTTAAGCCGAAAAATCATGTAGAAAAAGTGGTTAATTATATTCTGTAGTAGTTGCAGCTATGAGTAAGTTGTATGTACGTGAATCCGTGGCGTAGCCTGAAATTTTTCATGGAAGGGGGGGTGGGGGGTTACGACTTTTGCGACTCACATATATGTATACGTGTGCATGATAAGGGAGTGAAGAATATGCATTTTGTATGGCAAAAAACTCATCATGGGCAGTTATGACCCCCCTAACACAACACCCTTGGCTACGCCACTGACGTGAATATATGTGATTGTGGGGCCCGCCCCCCCCCAATAATTTTGAAAACTTTACGCTTATGTAGGTAACTCACATATCTTAAAAACTATGAGTCGTACAATGTTGAAATTTTATATTTAGGATTGTTGTAACATCTACATCCATACAATATGCTTTATGGGCAGAAATTCATTAAAGTGTAATTTAGAGATATTAAGTTATTTCAAATGAATCAAAAGTGATATATGTTGTTAAGGATTACAAAATGAATCTTGCCATCAAAAATGGTATCTTTATCATTTACAGTTCTACAGGAGTACTCAGAAAAATTCCAACAAATTACAGCCAATGGCAGTTTTAGAAACATTCATTCATTTCAAGCAGAATAACATCTTACCATATGGTTGGATAATGGTCCGGTGACGTTCAGCCACTTCCCTCAAAAACTGCATTAAAAGTCACCAAACTTGGCAACTTTTGGTGTATATATGTATATATTTAATTTGCATATCTCAAAAACTATTAGTCGTAGATTGCTGAGATTTTATATATAAGATTGTTGTAACATCTAGTTGTACACCTAGATTTTTTATTCCAATCTACTGGAGAGTTTATTTACAGGACCACCCAAAAGAATTTTGGTACTTGCATGTATCCTTGCAGTCTGCCAAGACGGGCGATTTTTCGCTTTGATAAATCCAGGTTGCATGAAATCATGATGGTTCCGAATACAATTGGCTACAGTTTGCCAAGCACATTTTCCGAAAAAATAATTTGGCACGAATGTCTATCAGGATAATATGCAACTACCAGAATTCCAATACATTAATGTCTGACATCTTCAAATAGTGGCGTAGCCAGAAATTTTTCATGGGAGGGGTTACTATTGTAACTCACATATATGTATACATGTGTGTGGTGAGGGAGCGAAGAATTACATTTTGTATTGCAAAAATTTCAAGGTGTGTGTGTGTGTTGTGATCCCTTATCCCCCCCCTCCTGGCTACGCCACTGTCTTCAATATATTATGTCTGTAGTCGTTCATTGTTTGGTCCATGCACAGAATCTCGCTATTTGTCATCCACCGTGTTGAGTTTTGCCAAAATATCGCTAATTTAACACCAAAAATAATTATGCATTTTGCATGACTCTAAAACTTTTAATCGTAGAATGTTGAAATTTTGTATTTAGAACTATTGTAACATCTAACTGTGCTTTTGATTGCTGTGGACTGAGTAATTTATTTACAGGGTCACCCAAAAGACTTAAAATATATTAAGGGTCTATAGATACCTTCATTTCATTAAAAATCTATGATAAATAACTGTTTCAGCTGTGACTGAAATCTCGCTATCACAAGCTTATTGGCTTTTGTCAAAATATTGCCCAATTAAGTGAAACAAATCTTTAAAATTGAACTCAGCTTGGCGGTAAACTTTAGAATTGCAGTATTTTGTCTCTTTCAAATGAAATAAGTTTAGATGAAGTGCCCCGAAAATATTTCTGGTTTAATAGAGGTACAAGGAAGTCATGTGGTGTCCTCATCAGATTTATTAGTTCAATTATTTGATTAAAAAAAAGCAATCAAGTCTAATAAAAGGAGTAGTATATAGATTTTTACAGTTATATTCTTCCATGATGATTGTATGTAAGAGAATTTTTTTTTCAACATCGTAAATTACAGTGTTACTTGAAAATATGTTTGCACATAATTTACACAGGAACCAGACTACATGCAAGCGATAGATATTAAAAAAATCAGATGTCAGTCAGCCAATTTAAATTACTTTAGAAGTTATTTACAAAAAAATTGAAAGAAAAAAAAAAGCATCATATTTGACAATATTTGGCTGCATAAAATGATTTAGGTTCTTGAATCTAAACAGCAGATAAGAACAGTATTCATAGAAAAACTGCTACTGGCGTATTATCCCGGCACTCAAACAAGACAAGCAATTTCTCGCCAAGATAAATGCCGATCACATGAAATTATTAATGGTTTCGAATACGATTGGCAACAGTTTCCAGCACATTTGATGAAAAAATACTTTGTCGGAAATGACCACCGGGATAATACGCAAGTACCAAAAAATCTAAAAATCTTCAGAATAATTTCTAATCCTAATATCAGCTCCACGCAGAACATAGTGGAAACAGTTTTAGGTAAAAGAATAAGGATTTATTTTAACGAAGTACAGTTTAACCATTTAATCATCTGTCCATGGACACGAAACAACAACAGTATAAGCTTGATTTCACGAAGTCAAAGAAACAACAGAAATAATTGAGATAAGAAGGTGAAATAAAAGAGGGTGTCAGTTTAACAGAAAAAACACATTTATTCAAGATATTTAAGTTCCACTCCATACCTAATTTAGAATACTGCAAAAGAATAAAAAGGCTGGTAGCCAAGTTTAGTGATTTTGAAAAAGTAGATTCTATAGTTTTTTTTTTTTTTTTTTAGGCATAAGCAACAATAAGTAATCATACATTAACACATCACATGCCAGTTTCAACATAAGAAACTTCCTGTTTTATTTATTTATTATTATTTTTTTAATAAACCAACCACTGGTACAAAACTAGTTCTGTGAACAATGTATAAATTGACTTTTTAATCAAAATATGTTTTTAAAAAATAATTGACAAACCAATTCTTTCATGTTTTTTTATTGATTTATTCTAATGCATTTTATATGCACATTTAATAACAGAAACCACACCAGAAAGTATTATCCATAGAAAGCATGCACTAAAATTCATGTCAATCTAAGGATAAACCTATCTAGTCATAGTCATAGCTTCAAATTACATTGGAGACAAATTATCCATATATTTAAAAATCACGAAAAAATATCCCAATCCTAAACTAGAAACAATATCTAATTTTGCAATTAGAGTTTAATTAGTTGCTGACAGCTTTAAAATTTCTTCCATATTTCTAAATAAATAATGTACATTCTTTCGTGCACAGTCGTGGATTGCTGTCTAAACTGAAACGCCTGTTGCGTTCGTAATCCGAAAACCCAATGAACCTCCTCAGATTACAGGTAGTTTATACGGATTACTTAGGGCCCGTTCGAGAATTCACCGGTTGGTTATGCACCGGTGCTACCGGTTGCGGTCATTCTTCGATTAAGTGACGTCACGGTTGTCAACCGGTTTCGGTCATCCTCACCACATCCAATTCCAAGCCAAGAAAACAAAAACAAAAATTGTCAACACTACGCTAATAGCCGGAATAACCCACCTCGCTAGCAGGCGGGGCCATCGCTAAGCAACGGGCCTGCTTGTGAGTTGCCATCGCTAAAAATGAGTTTATCATTGAGGCCTGTTTTCCCCAGTCACAGTATTCTATATTATTATTCTAAGTATTATAAATGTTATATTATTTTATTATTTTAAAACAATTTTTTTATACTTTTGTCGTACTAAAGAACTTTAGATGTAGGTAATCGTTTTGTGAATCTTGCGCCATTTCCTTTCATGAAAATTTATCCTAAAATTCGAACATTTTGCTCTGAATGTAAAGGTAAGTGAACGCTTATAATGTATTTAGAAATTCTAAAAATATGAATGTAAATCATGTTTAGTGAATAATTACTCATGTGTTATTTATAAATAAATTATTTTAATCAGAAATCGTATTACTTGAGTAGTTTTTATTCTTGTAAATAAGCATGACGTTGTGATACTATTTAGACAATTTAATTTTGCCAGTTGAAAATGTTATTTATCAGTTATATATGCCTTGATTATGTGATTAAGACTTACATCTGGTACAGTGCAGAAATACAGTAAATTATAAATTATTGATTTTTGCTCGTTTATACAGAAACTTCAAATGTAGTTAATATTTTGTACAAGCGTTCATTATGCTTTCTCAATTCCAAAGTTCGATTGAGAAAGCGACAAAAGAATAATATATACTACATGAAATGTCTTTATTAAAGAATAATTAATTCAGGCATCGCTCTATAGAGCGTATTTTATCAATTTTCTCCAATATACAGGATATCCCGAAAACACTGAAATGCGCTTTAATACATCATTTGTTAAAGATTAATGTTAAATTGTTTAAAATAACGTAGGAAATACGACTATGTTCATGAAATATTCATTATAAAAATGTCTTTCTCATTTGTGTATATTTAGTTATTTTAAAGTATATTAAATATCCACTTGTGAAACTAAAATAAGCAATCGTGAATCATGAGAGTAAGCGCTACTTTGTTTTTTCTTCAAATTATATGCATCTATTTTCTTTATATAAATATGTATCATAGCAAACAAATTAATGATGAGTTCGTACTTGAATTAGTAACACAATTACTACTTAAAACTACATTAAATAACGTTTGAAAGCACTGGGAAGCTTAAGAAATGCCCAATGTATACGTGAAGACTCGAGCATCGTAGGCCTCTTTGGATGGCTCATCAAAATACACACGCAGGCCCGTTACTGATTGCGAAGGCCCCGCCTTAACCAACATGTGACTTTTTAGCCTCGAACCCAAGGAGTACTCTTCACTCACTACCTGTTACTAAGTATTCGTTACTCGTTACATTCGTTACTAGTTCGAGTGCCAGAAACAAGTCTTATAGAGCATTTCGACGTGAGTAAGTTTTAAGTAGTAATTGTGTTACTAATTCAAGTACGAACTCATCATTAATTTGTTTGCTATGATACATATTTATATAAAGAAAATAGATGCATATAATTTGAAGGAAAAACAAAGTAGCGCTTACTCTCATGATTCACGATTGCTTATTTTAGTTTCACAAGTGGATATTTAATATACTTTAAAATAACTAAATATACACAAATGAGAAAGACATTTTTATAATGAATATTTCATGAACATAGTCGTATTTCCTACGTTATTTTAAACAATTTAACATTAATCTTTAACAAATGATGTATTAAAGCGCATTTCAGTGTTTTCGGGATATCCTGTATATTGGAGAAAATTGATAAAATACGCTCTATAGAGCGATGCCTGAATTAATTATTCTTTAATAAAGACATTTCATGTAGTATATATTATTCTTTTGTCGCTTTCTCAATCGAACTTTGGAATTGAGAAAGCATAATGAACGCTTGTACAAAATATTAACTACATTTGAAGTTTCTGTATAAACGAGCAAAAATCAATAATTTATAATTTACTGTATTTCTGCACTGTACCAGATGTAAGTCTTAATCACATAATCAAGGCATATATAACTGATAAATAACATTTTCAACTGGCAAAATTAAATTGTCTAAATAGTATCACAACGTCATGCTTATATACAAGAATAAAAACTACTCAAGTAATACGATTTCTGATTAAAATAATTTATTTATAAATAACACGAGTAATTATTCACTAAACATGATTTACATTCATATTTTTAGAATTTCTAAATACATTATAAGCGTTCACTTACCTTTACATTCAGAGCAAAATGTTCGAATTTTAGGATAAATTTTCATGAAAGAAAATGGCGCAAGATTCAAAAAACGATTACCTACATCTAAAGTTCTTTAGTACGACAAAAGTATAAAAAAATTGTTTTAAAATAATAAAATAATATAACATTTATAATACTTAGAATAATAATATAGAATACTGTGAATGGGGAAAACAGGCCTCAATGATAAACTCATTTTTAGCGATGGCAACTCACAAGCAGGCCCGTTGCTTAGCGATGGCCACGGTTAAGGTGACCAAACGTCCCCATTTTCAGGACGTTTTTCAAATTGTCCCCAGAATGTAAAAATGGAACTGGGGACAATTTTTTAATTATTTG
>JAWZYV010002902.1:0-14846 GCA_038373885.1 Cheiracanthium punctorium | reverse complement strand
TAAATAACCTCTCCCGTAAACTGTTCAGGACGTACAAATTCCCTGGGGGCTAAGTCTACGCTGGACCCCGAGTCTCTCAGAACTAACCGTTCTACTTCATTTATCCTAGCCGTGCTAAGATAGGGAGTAAATGATGGGCTAAATCCTTCTGCACTACCCAGATTATTCACTGTTTCCGCTTGATATTGTTTGAATTTCGGACAATTTGGGCGCAAATGCTCTAAACTCCCACAGAAAAAAACAAGCGGGAGGCTTTCTTTTTTCAAAGATTTTCTCCCTCTCCCCTTGTTTCCCATCGCTATTTTTATCTCTCCAGTTTGGTACTTTAACTTCTATCAGTTTCTTATCGGGGCGAAATTTTTCCGGTTTGTCTAAATTTCTCCGCCTTGTGTTCCTCATTTCCTTTTACCCACGGCTTTTTACTGGATCTCCTTACCATTTAATATTCATCCAGTTTAGTAGCCAATTCATTCGGATCTGTAAATTTGCTCCATGAGTCCAACATGGGCTCTCTCATCTCTGGAGTCGCGCGTCTTTTTATCTGATCAGTGATCATTACATTTTGGAGAGCTTCGAATGTTTTAATCTCCAAACCTGAAAGCCATCCCTCTAAATAATTTCTGAGTTCGAATACTAAATCTTTCCACAATTCCTCTCTTTGTTTCGCATGCGAAATAAACTTAGTTCGGAAAGCCTCGGGACTTAGTTTAAACCTATTCAGTAGCATGTTTCTCATATATTGGAAATCCTCTAACTTAGATTCCGGCTCCCGAATTATCATTTCTGCCATTTGCATAGGTAGAAGGGATAACAATTGCGTAACTCATTCACTTTCCTCAATATTTGCTTTTTTTGCATGTCTCTGAAACAATGTCAGAAAAAGTGACATGTCAGCAGTTAAGGGGTCAAAACAGGGCATTAAATTTTTCAAGGAAACTTTTGGAGTTCTCTCTCCAGTAGTAGAATTTAAACTGAGGGTCTCGCTTGTCTGCGCGATTTTCAGTTTTTCAATCTCAAAATCTCTTTCCATTTGTCTCTCTTTCATTTCTTTTTCCAGTTTTTCTTCCTCTATTTTCTCTAAACGTTCTTCCTGAATCACTTTAATCTGGCTTATAGCTATCTCTTTATTAAAATCCTTACTTTCCTCAATTTTTCTTATGATTTTAATGACCGTGTCACTCGAAGCGGTCTCTACTCTACCAAATTCTCCCGCCAAAGTTATCAGATCGGCCTTTCTATATGGTGCTAATTCCGAGATTTTTCTTTTCCACAAAATTTACGTTAGAACTAATATAACTGTAAGTCTCTACACGCCTCCAAAATCTCTAGGAACTCACGAACAATCAAGACTTTACAATACTCCCCGTACTACTTACTACAAGGTACATAAATTTCTCACTTTTACCATACAATACTCCTTAATCATGCATTAAATACACTTATCACATATAATAAACAATGACTTCTACATATGACTGTATTCACTCTGCGGAAAAAAAATAACTGTTCTTTTCTGAATCTTTCAATTTATATTAAAAAATTTCTTTCTAAGTTTGCACAAAAAGTGTAAAAAAAAAGTGCACAAAATCCAAGCGTATTTGGCACCTCTGCTTGTGCATAAAAAGTGCACACTAAATTGTGCATAAATAGTGCACACTAAATTGTGCATAAAAGTGCACACTAAATTGTGCATAAAAAGTGCACACTAAATTGTGCATAAGAAGTGCACACTAAATTTAGTGTACACTTTTTATGCACAATTTAGTTTGCACATTTTATGCACAATTTAGTGTGCACTTTTTATGCACAATTTAGTGTGCACTTTTAATGCACAAGCAGAGGTGCCAAATACGCTTGGATTTTGTGCACAATTTAGTGTGCTCAAAATGGTTATTACCCGTTTTGTTTACAAGGATCATGATATGGTCGCATTTTTCGCATAATGCTAAACCCAGTTGCATAACTTTCTGTACCAGTCTGCAACGCAGATTTAAAAATACAAAAATGGTCTGCAAGGTAAACTGCTGGTAAATGACAGCAGGTTACCCATAAAATGCATATTAAATCAGCACAATTCATCCTATATGTCAAATATGCAGCATTTGCACAATTTAGATCATTCATTTTGCCTACAGTTTCAAGGTAAACAAGTAGCTTTTTCTTGTTCAGTTACATAATTTTGATAACCGGTTTTAGAATAACCCCGCCCCTTTTTTGTAAAATTTTCTGTGAAGTACTGGCCAACAAATCTCTTCCGCCAATTCTCTTTTTATAAACATGTTTTATATCTTAATGCAACTAAATTTTAAAACTTGGTTGAAAAATAAAAACTCACCCAAAAAATTAAGAAATATTTTGTCGAACAATCAGTATTTATCAAAAATATGTAGTAATTTTAACTGTTGGTACAAAAGTTAGCATAATGGCTTGCAATGAACGGAAATGATTATTCACAAAAAGGATGGAGAAAGATTTTATATTAAATCACTGGGTGCAGTTGGCAATATATCGTTCGATATGTTGATATGATAGTCTGCAGACCTTCTCAAGAATCTGCGACGGTCACTGCCGCGTCGCTTGACTTCTGCGACCGGGATGCGAAAAGACATCAAAATACTAAAATGAAATCAATGGAATTTTGCTTTTTTTCGAAAGCATTCAGAGAAAATTTGGAACTGAAATTTTGAAGAACTGGGATAAAAGTAAAAATTTCTTGTTACAGAATGGTTGAGGGGATGATTTTTATTTTCAATAGTGATGAATTCAAATATATAACATGTACGTCTATGATTTTCAAGACCATTGAAAAAACTATACAGGAAAAGGAGATCAAACACTTAAGCTTTTTTGCTAAAGAATTTTTGAAAGGGGTTAATTTTTTTACTATAGTTGCACCAATAAATCAATTTAGCACTTAATATTGAAGGTAACTTGTTTCTATACTTTAAAGAACAAACAAGCATACATTTATGGGTGTACTTATTATAAAACAGTGTAGCACAACAAGTTTAAGCAATACTATTAAAAGAGCAAGAGTTTTTTTTTTTATTTAAATAAATATATATTTCTGAAATAAACTGCAAAATTTAGATTTTTATCTTATATCTAAGCTAAAATATATTAAATTTAATCATGACAAATCTGCATTTTAAGCTTAAAACATTTTCTATATGATGGGAATTAAACGTTTTTTGAATTGAAAACCCCGGAAGCAGAAAGTGGATAAAAGTGCAACGTACATCGCAGAACATAAATTATAATAACTGTTATTTAGATGTAGTGTATAATAAATATATATGTTAAAACGTGTTAACTAAATTCAATAACTTGTTCAACTTATGAATTTAGTGCTTTATAATTGAAATTATTTTACTTACTTGAAAACAGATGCAAAATAATAACCGCTTCCTTAAATATGTAGTGTAGATATGGTAATAAGAATTTTATTTATTGTGTTTATTTACAAAAGGACACACACACAAAAAAAAAAAATGAAATTCCAAACTTGATTCTTTTATTTACCCATACCAGGGATCGAGTAAAGTCAAAAAAATCTTAGAAGCCACATTTCACATGCCTAGGCTACCAGGTTCTCAGATTTTGTTGGACCTTGATCCTTACTACAGATGTTCTCCTTCACCAGTCTGTCCGCAGTATTTAACTTTATGCGCATTGCAGATCTTACTAAAGCTTGGTCAACATTGAATTTGGTACTTACATAAGCTTGAATGTCTTTTATCTTTGCAGGATCTAATACATTTGTTTTAGTCGATCCTCCTTTAATCCCCCTAATAACGCTGCTCCCCAAAACTCGGCCAAACATTACTTCCATTAGATCCCCAACAAATCTAGTGTAGCTGGAAGTCCGGAACATATTCAAATTAATTGTTGGGACTCTTAAATATTCCCCTATGAATGTTTCATTCTCTTCAATTTGGGTTGTAGGCAATCTCTTGTTTTTTTTCCTTCAAGACAGAATATTTTCGTTTTAACTTTGCTACTCTGTTTTCAAGATGGACTATTCTTTCTGCTTGATTTTTAAGATCACGCTGATCCTTCATTTTTTTACATATAAATCCTCGAGTTGGCTTTTTAACACAGTGCAGCCACTGCATTTCTTCTGCTCATCTGCCCTCTCCGATATTTTTGACTTAACTTCATTTATTAAGTCGAAAGCAGAACTATTTTTTGCATCCAGATTCTGTTTCCTGTGGAATAAAGTTATAAAAATTTAAATCACACTTAAATACACTAATTGAATTACAGACCTATTACATAAAAACAAGAATTAGATACTAAATTTAATTGAGTAGTTTGTTCTATAGGGAAAAAGTGGTAATAATGGATTCGCTTACTTTGTATTATAGGGAGATTTTTATTTTTTTGCCTTGTGACCAGTTGACAAATTTTGCATTTTTTTTTTTTTTGGTGGGAATTGCCAGGTGTTTTGCAACTACAATGGAACCTGTCTAATGTGACCACCCTCGGGACCAACAAAACTGGACATCTTATACAGGTGGTCACCTTACAAAGATTGCAATCTGCAATGAGCAGAAAGCGAAAATTTACTAAAATGGTCACAATAGACAGGTGGTCACTGTAGTAGGTTACATTGTATTTTCCTCCGACCAATTGAAAAATTTGTGATATTTTACTTATGCAAGGGGAACATCCATGACATTGTTATTTGTATGACTTTAATTGCAGTAAAACTGGTACTAAATTCATGGAAACAATCCCCAAAAAATTTCTGATTTGAAAATAAATGAATGAGAAACTAATGAGAAAATTTAAAGAAAAAAGTAAAAGCTCAATGATCTAAGAAAACTAGTAAAAATAAAACAAAAATGAAAACATATACTGCCGCCAGATAACCGGCTGAAAGTTTGGCTGGATATTCGGTATCCAGCCAAATTGATATCCGTTGCATCACTCTATATACTGGCGCACAAAATCGCTCTTTTCAAATCACTTCTCTTTTTTCAATTGAAAATTAGTAATTATTAATATATGTTTTATGTTACGTGGCATTCCTTTTACTGATGTGATTGTGCTCAGGCTCAACTGATTGAGCATACATCATCAAATTGATGCTTTCAGAAGAAAACTGCCAAATTAATACAGCTATTTATATCAATTCGGAAAATACATCACCTGAAATTTTAAACTCCTGTTATGCACGCGACCTTATTTGCGCTTTTAAAATTTATGAACTTCAAGATATACATTTCGACTTAGTTATTTCTCATGCTTTTTAATTTGAAGTGAAAATGACATAATGCCTTATGAAATGCTGTACTTATGTGTGAAGACAGGCTTTTCTTCTGGTTACTGATTGGTCGAGGGGAGTATCATGGTTAAAGGGCATGGTCAAACTTCATCAGAAACGACTTCCAGAATCTGTCCCAAGCTGCCTAACGCCTGAATTCACAATTAACTTCAACTAGCGGTTCAACCGGCAGTCCAGTAACCTCCGGTTGTAGAACTTGACTGGTCAGTCCAAAATTCATATTCACCGTTAACTGGCGAGAAAAAGTTACCAACCTAGGTTGAAATCGAAACGCTCATTGTTCAAGTGTCCACAAACAAGCGTCTAGCCCCCGATGGGGCTACTTCGGCACCATTCAATGCTCATGCTCGTAGACTTCATACGGGGTTCAAAATTCGATCTGCTCAGGAAATGAATGGTGTCGCCATCTAGTGATTACTTTTGGAAACTTTGATTGTATTTCTCCGTAATAAAAAGAAAATATATCAAATAGTTATATTCTTTACTGATTATCTATAATTAGGAATATTGTAGCTACTTAATATTCCTACATAAGTCAATTATTTTTAAAATAGTTTATTAAGTAAATGATTTTAGCAGATTTTGAAATATTTACCATTGGTCTTGAACTTGTTTTTATAGCAGTTTTGTATTCGTGTTAAGTTAAAAAAAAATAATACTGCATATCACCTCCTGCACCCCCCTCCTCCGATCTTTAATTTTAGCGCGACATATCCCCTTTTAAAAAATTTTCTGGGGGGGGGGGGACTGCCCCCTCCTTTTGTCTGTATATAATATTTTATGTATTCTCCAATTTTATACAATCGGAAATTTGTTGAAAGATTATGAAAACTATCTTTACTTATTAGATGCTTTAGTTTAATCTTTTGAAATTTTAAAACATCTAACACAAAAATTTGCATTCAAAGAAAAATTTATTGAAACTTTTGCAGAACACTTTATTGAAACTATTGCAGAACATAGATCATATAGCTTATCATCAATTAAAATAGAATAAATAATGCACAAGTACTGTGAACACTGGTATAAAACTAAAGCAAATTTAAATTATAAAACTAAAATAAATCAATTATGTAATAACTGATGAAATATTAATTAAAAAAACATAATCCTACTATTGATCATTACTTTTTTTTTTTTTAGCAACATTAAACTGACTTAAACTCCATTAAACTTACAATGAAAATAAATCAATTTTATTTAATATGTACAATGAAGTGAAATAGTTATAATCATTAAGAGATTCATAGTTAAATATACTGGTAGTCCCAAAAAGGTGGTAACATGCTTTCTCTGTTAGAGATAAGTGAACATTGAAATATTTCACAATTAGAGAGATTTTATTTTCTATCACATAAGACCATCAGAAAAAAGCACGTAGCTGTATCTTTAAACTCTACTGAAATGCTATGAACGAAAAAATTTGATCCTAAATATTTCAAAATTTCTTATTATTATGAGAAATACAAAGTTTCCAAAAGTAATCACTAGATGGCGACACCATTCATTTCCTGAGCGGATCGAATTTTGAACCCCGTATGAAGTCTACGAGCATGCGCATTGAATGGTGCCGAAGTAGCCCCATCGGGGGCTAGAAGCTTGTTGCCCACAAAGCATTGGGACTTCGTGTAACATGGTACTTATTTTTTTTCGCGCCTCTCCAAGTAACCCCGCAATCGCTCTGCTCCCCCCCTTTCATCGTCCGTCATGTCTCTTTGTCCGGAAGGAATGGAAGGGGGAAGCCAATTTTTCGGGGGAAATCTTAACTGAGCATGCTCGGTTATTTTTAAAACTTGCTCTATAGCAAGGTTGAGTTTCTGAACCTGTGCGGCAAGACGATATAGTTCGTGGGCTAAATACGCCAACCTGCAAAGGATTATGTATATGTAAAAATGGATAACAGTTTTCGGGGAACCTTAAATGAGCAGTAATTATAGGTTGTGAGCATGTGTAAATCGCCAAATAATGAAAAGTCGCCATAGGTGGCAAATAATAATAAAATCTAATAATAAAGTCTCTAAATAAAATATTAAAATTGAATTATTTTAATGTCCACATAAGCATAGCAACAATCGTTTATTTACTTTGTTTATAATTATTTTCAGAAGGAATATTAATTGTTATTTGAATATTTTACAAATAATTTTATTTATAAATACGTAACATGTAATTATAAAATGATTTTTAAAAAATGGTTTATTTGGTTAAAAAAAAGGCTTTTTTCTAAGGATGCACCGAATACCATATTTTGCCGAATAACGAATATTCGGTTACAATTCTAACCGAATACCGAATACTTGGTTAAAATTTATTAAACTTATTAAACCGTTATTAAACTTTGATTGCAATGATTAATTTAATTAGTTTTTTCTTAAGCGATATTCCATATGGTGCAAAACTTCAAAAATTAAAAAGCTGCAAAATTTAATATCCAAGTGTGTTTCTTTATATATTATTAACTTTTTTAAATATTAGTGAAATGCTGGTAGTTTTTTTACCTGTATATTTTATTTTTAAAATTAGCAGTTTTTTTATTTTACATATTTATGAACACTTAATGTTATGAGTTTTTTTTCCTGGTTACTGCTTTAAATTTAAATTAGTTAGTAAATAGCAAGGTTAATGTAATGTGTCATAAGATTTAAGAAAAATTGAAAAGCAACAAAATTCAAATTTAAAATCTGAGTATTTTCTCTTACATTAAAACTAATTTGTGATATTAGTTTTTTGTGTGATTGTGGAATGGTACGTTAGGGCTATCTGCCAAGGATGGGGGAGGGGGTTCGGTAGGAGGACTTTCAAGGGGTTTCTAACGGTTATTCACATGTGATATTAGTAAGTAACAACTTGAATAAATGTAGTACTATGGTACTATACTATATCTTTCATTCACGATATAAAAAATATCTATTTGTTTACTGATTGGTGAATACTTGAATTTGTTTCCTATTCGGTTGCCGAATATTTAAGTATTCGGCCGAACCGAATATTCGGTTTGTCTGCCGAATAGGCAGTACAGTATAGAACCTGTTATCCGGAATGGTTGGGACCGGGTGTATTCTGGATAACTGGTTGGGGATTAACATGACATCTACTGATTTGATTGGTAGCATAAATGTTTAATTCTAATCATAAATAGAGAGTAACCTTAATTGTTAATATACTAGAAAAATAGGTACTTACGTATTATCCCGGCGGTCATTTCCGCCAAAAAAATTTGCGTCAAATATGCTGGCAAACTGTTGCCAATCGTATCTGAACCATAAATAATTTCATGTGTTTACCTTGGAGTAAAATCAATCGTCTTGGCGGACCGCTGGGATAATACGTAAGTACCGAAAAATAATAAAAAACTCTTTTATGATCAAGATAAATAATAATCATTTAGAGAGGAAGTAGTAAATACAGGATAACTTCTTCAAAACTTAGTCACACACTGAAAAATAAATAAAATACCTTACCAGATTGCTTACTTTATAAATTCTAGCTGTAGAACTCAAAATAAAAAAACGAAAACATTAGAAATTTAAAAAAAACTCATTTTTTGCTTTTCTTATGGAAAAAAATAGAAATTTAATTGATTGAAAAATGATTCTGGATAACTGGTTTCCGGATAAGAGGTTCCATACTGTATACCGAATACCAGGGGCGTAGCACGGGGAGTGTTATGGGGGTCATAACCCCCCCCCATGAGGAATTTTTTGCCATGCAAAATGTATATTCTTCACTACATTATCACACACACGTATACATATATATAAGTTGTAGTAGTCGTAAACCCCCCATGAAAAATTTCTGGCTACGCCCCTGCCGAATACCAACCGAATATTCGGTGCATCCCTCCTTTTTTCTAACCCTGACACAGAGGACATTAAAGACACGGCAGATTTTATGCGCACCACCCTTCTTCAACGTATATGGTCCACAGCAGGCTTAACCTAGTGAGGGGTATAGTTAACCCTCCCAAGCAGTGGTCAAGCCAATATTACTTTACTTTTGGAGTTGCAGTTAAACAGAAACCAAATTAGCCACTTACTGCTGGAATGATTTATTTTATATTCTACTTATTTCAAACTAAATATATATAATGTAGATAAATTTAGGATGTTAAATGAAACCCATGAAAACATTTTATGGCACATAATAGATAAAACACATTTCTATTTTAAATTGGCATAAAATAAATTTACAAATATTGGTGTTGTGTTGTCGTTGCTAATGACCTCAGGCACCGGCGTGGCGGTGCCAGATCCTCTATAATATACAAATATTACAATTAAAAAATGTCACCCGAATTCGGCAAAATATGGTCTTTGGTGCATCTCGAGTTGGAAGTAAAATATTCTTAATGTAAATATTTACTACATAATAAAATCATACTTAAGCTAAATGGCCGCTTTGCAGGTGTTCTCAGTCAGAAGTTTAGTTCGGCTCTCTAATGTTGTGGGGTCTTGCAGCACTTAAATATCTGACTTATTGATTTCTCCACTTGCAATCCTGTCAATTAATATATCCATTTCTTTTTTGCTCTCTGGAAGAAGTGTAATGAAAGAAAATCAGTAACAACATGCAATTGATTTCCCTCAATGTATATTCTACATAAAATTGTTTTAGAGGGGCTGAGCTTTTTGTTTTTATTTCTACGGTTAATCTTTATCTTAAATTAAGCTACTTTCATTACAATAAGTTTCTGTTATAATTGCAATAGTAATTTAAACTCAATAATATAAGCTTTTGATTAAAATTTTCCAGATGGTAGGTAGATTTCATATCAATATGAATGTTATAATATTTCACGATTAAAATTTTGGAAGGGGTTATCGAGATCAGCCCCCTACACTGAATTTATTTTCAAGACAAAACAGAATATAGACCTTACCTCCAAACTGAATGATATTCCCAGGATACGTTGTTCCATTCCATAGAACATCTATGGTGGTGCTTGCATCCAACGAAGAAACATCAATTTTTTCATACGAAGTAACAGCTTTTTTCAGTCTAAGTACTGAGTACTTGTTTTCCTCATAAAAGTGAACGAGAATGAACATTTTATTTAAATTAAAGGAGGAATTCATGTTAAAATAAGCTTTTTTGATACAACAAACGTAACGTGCGCGCTGAAGCTGAAATAGAAAAAGCGATTGCCACTTTACTTTAACAAACTACATGTTACCAAATAGATAAAAGTGAGGCATGCACCACTTCAACTAAGCACAGTTATACTTGTTTGAAGAAAAATTATTGCTTTTATTTTTCTATAAAATATCTATTATATGTACTATATCAAATTAAGTTTTTTCGAATTGAAACGCAAACCCATCTATTTGAACTTTTAACATCTTAAATAAAACATGGTTATTGCCCGAGAATAAATATTTTGCTGTTTAAAATTACGTAAAATAATTAGACGTTATTTCCATTTTCAATTGTTTTTCAAAATTATTAATTACATAGGGGTCTAATATTGCACCAGTCGGTTAACGTTTTGTTGCGTGACGTCACACGGAACTCATCCGAGGAACAACATCCAATCAAATTTCCTAGCAGGGTTTTGGTGACGTCCATTTGACGTCACGCAACTGAACCTCTGTGCGAGTAGATTCAGTCTCACAATCACAAATTTGGTTTTCTCTTTTAAATTTTTTTAGTGGCATCATCCTGTGTAAACGTGTTTTACTCTTTCCTTGCGTTTGTTTTGTTAACAATTCGTTTTTTTTTGTTTTGTTTTGCTCTCTCTACTTAATAATGGGTGATGCAAACGTACTGAGAAAAAAGGTTAGGTATAACAGATATCTATGTACGGACGAACTTATACCTAAAAGAACTTTGATTCGCAGACGTAAAGAACTAAAAATGGAACCTTTCCCAAATGGCAGCGAAACAGTTAGCACTGTCAGTATACCTGTTGCTTCTGTAGAAGAAGATCCGGGTTTTCTGGATGATAATCATCTAGCAGATTTTGAAGATAATTTATCATTTAACAGTAACAACAGTTTCTCAAATTCGTCATCGGATGATGAATGTGATAAATCAGAGGAACATTATTCTCCAAGATATGATAAATCAAGCATAGATATAGAAAATCCAGATGAACCTTTCTACCCTGAAGCCAAAGTTTCTAACGTTGAAGCATTCATTTTAATATTATCATTTATCATAAGGTTTAATTTATCCAAAACTTGCATGGAAGCATTGCTTCAACTTTTGCAACTTCTGTTACCACCATGTAGTGTACCACCTTCAGTTCATATTTTTTCAACAAAAATTAATTCTGTATTCGATAAAACCTTCGAAGTACATTTATATTGCTCAAAGTGTAAAGCATATGTTTACAAATTAGCTGATTTAGAAAAGCCGGATGAGTGTTTATTTTGTAAAGAAGCTTTTGATCCTAATTGAAATATGAAATCGGGGCAATTTTTTCTGTATATGCCCATAAAGGAACAAATTAAATTTAAACTTCAAAACAATAATATTATGTCAGATATTATGAAATATAAAACAGATTTTGATAGTGCTTTGGATGAAAACTAAGATATCTTAGATGGTAAGCTTTATTCTTCAGTGCCAGGTTTAAAGAGTCCAAATAACATTTCTATCCAGTTTAATATAGATGGCATTCCTATGCATAAGAAGGCTCAGTACAACATATGGCCAATACAATGTATGATAAATGAATTGCCACTAACAAAAAGAAAGGACAATATTATGGTTTGCGGATTATGGTTTGGAAGAGATAAATCATTAATGAATGACAATTTTTTAAAACCCTTTGTGACAGAAATGATAGAATTGTCCAGTGATGGCATAAATTGGATAGATGGATCTACTTCCATTAATACTAAAGTGTTTCCAATACTATGTACATGCGATGCTCCTGCCAGGGCTTTAGTTCAGAATTTCGTGCAGTTTAATGGCAAATTCGGTTGTGGATTTTGTGAACACAAGGGCATGCATGTTGAGAAAGGTAGAGGGTTTTGTCGTGTTTACGACTATAGTGAAAATGTAGTTGTGCCATTACGAACACTAGAAAGCACCATAACATATGCAGAACAATCTATCACTAAGCAAGTAAGTGTCAATGGTATTAAAGGTCCTTCAGAACTCTTAAAGTTATATCCATATTTTAATATAATTGACAGCTTTCTGCCAGATTATATGCATTCCGTACTGTTAGGTGTTACACGGCACATTGCTAACCTGTTGCTTGGGACATCCAACCAAATCTATTCCCTCAATAAATCGAACATTAGGACTCTAAACAGTCGCATTAAGCAGTTGAAGTAGTCTCATGAAATGATAAGAAAGTTGCGGTCTACTAATGATATCGCATTTTGGAAAGCATCAGAATGGAGGGTATTTCTTTTAACATCGCCAGTTTTATTACTAAATATACTACATAATACTGTCTATAAACATTGGTTATTACTTGTATATGGTGTTAAACTTCTTATTGGGATAAATATTAGTGAAGAAGAAATTTTATGTGCAGAAACAGCATTTAGGAAGTTCCTGACATTTATGGAATTACGGAACAAACTTACAACATTCATTTACTTCTGCATTTACCAAATGCAGTGAAATCGTGGGGACCTCTTTGGGCTACTTCATGCTTTGTATTTGAAGATTCGTTGGGGAAATTAAAAAAAAAACTTTTCATGGTACTAAAGGAATATCGTTACAAATAGTATCGTCTTATTTGAATAAAACATTCCTACAAATGATTATTGCTGAAGACAATAATATAAAAAATGATAATGTGAAGTACTTTGTTCAAAACATGCAGCGTGGTCATGCATTGACAAAAAAAAAATCTGACTTTAAATGGATGCATTTTATTTGGTAGGGGGAAAATGTAAAATTACCAAGGATAAAGAAGCGGCTACTTGAAGAGACTTTCCCTAATTATTCAGAGTCATCATTGGCACTCAGTTTCAGTAGAGCACTGTTTACAAAGACCGTGTACAGCACAAAGAATTACTGCCAGCCTTTTTCAGAATGCAGATTATCTTGTATCTGTTCAATTAAGGACCAATACATGTGTCGAAATAGAAAACATAACAGTTGTTGAAAATGAAGTAGTTTTTATCGTTCAGAAACTTGCAAAAAAGTATCTTAAGAAAACGGATAGTGATTTAGGAAACTTGTGTAAAGATATATTGGAAGTTACTGATGATGGACCGTCTGATATTTTAATGATAATTAGACCTAACGATATTATACATAAATATATTTCTCATCAAATTTCTGAAAATGATTCCAAGTATCTTATTCCATTAATAAATAATGCTTAGCAGTAATTTATTTTTTTAGCTGCATTTACTCTAATTTTATTTTTAATTGCATAATAATAAATAATTTAATGTTCTACTTGTCATTCTTTTATTTTCATACTTGTTCTAGAAACAATTCATATCTATTTTTATATCTGTTATTAGTAAAAATGGACTATATTCCGTATCCGGTGCTGTTTACATATCGATGTTTGTTTACATGTTTCGTTTGGTGATCGTTCTGGTGATGCACAGCGGGAGTGAAGTACCCTGCCGGTGGTAGTTTTGACTGGCAACCAGAAAAAAACAAGTATAGTTAGTTTGGGAATTTGGAATTGGTTCATGTTATGCATGGAAAGGAATGAAATACGTTATTGTATGAAAAGAAAGTGTGTGTGTGTGTTTGTTAGAAATATGGTGTGATTATAAAACTAAATAAAATAAAGCATGTTGGTTTTACGTTATAAGACGGTGTGAATGTGTTTGTTAGAAATGTTGTGTGAATATAAAACTAAATAAAAGAAAGCATGCTGGTTTAGCGTTATAAGCCGGTGGGTGTTAGGGACATTTGTGAGAGGTATTAATTAAAAAAAAATAAGGGTAAGTGCTTTTTTTTAACGAATGTTTGCAATGTTTTATAATTTTAATGTGAATTTTAAATTGATATTTAAAGTGTTTACGTTTTCGTTAGTGCTACAGTGAAACCTCTCCGAGCGCTGTGTTTACATGGCAGCACAATCTTGTATGATTTTACCGCAAAAATTGTTTTAAAGCATCACAGCTGATTATTATAAGAGTTTTAGTAAAGATTATTATCTGCTATGATTTTAAATTTAAATTTAAAATAAAATTAAAATAAAATTTAAATTAAAAAAATAATGATTATGATTTTAAAATTAAACTAAATCTTAGTACTTTTCTATGAAATTTAATAACGTGAATACTTTTAAAACTTGCAACTCTAAAGATTTAATTTTAGGGACAAACACAAGTAGTGCTTAAAAGCAGTAATTGATAGTCATCAAATACAACTAAATTATTGCATTTTGCAAATTACAAAAGTATGATGAATATGTATAAATATGATAAAGCTGTACATCAAGTTGCTGAATACATTGAAGTTTTTTAAGTTAAAAATGAAGCACTAGATGAAGAGTTTTGAGATGTTTTGTGCGAGTTTGATTTTTAAAGCAAACTAATTTTTTGTTGCAAAAATTTGGTGAAAAGCAGTAGTAAAATTTTTCCATCCCTGTGCCTTTTATGGAATATGACATTTGGATTTC
>JAWZYV010002901.1:0-12380 GCA_038373885.1 Cheiracanthium punctorium | reverse complement strand
TAAATTATTATGTTTCAATATCTTAGCTTAATTAAATTACTTCGTATAATTAAAATATGTTTGATAAGCTTTCAATACCCAAACACATTTTTTTCACACAGTTGCAGGGTGGCTTTTTTACCGTGTAAAAACTGGTTTTTACCAGGACATAGTAAAAACTAGGTTTTTACCGGTAAACACCTGGGAAAAAGGGGTAAAAACCTAATGATACAGAAAAACTCCCTGAGTCATAAACTGTATATTAATGCTATTTATAAAACTGTATTTTCATGTAATGGATGTGGATATATCATCATCAGGGACATACTGATGATGTAAACTACATTATGTGATTGTGCAAACTACATTATGTAATAAGTAATATTTGTAAGCATTTGGTTTTCATTAAAATGGTTAAGATAAGTTCAGTGTAATAAAAGTATATTTACAAGTCCTTTAAGTAAAAATTATTTAACTAGCCTGCATTACATAATTGTAATAAATAGTGTAAGGTGCCTTCTCATAATAATAGTTTTAATAAGTTTCATAATGATAAATGTACATTATCTATAAATTTGAATTCTTGTAAGATGAAAACATGGATGAAAGTTTTCTGTGTTTATTATATTCCTCAAAATGAACTATTTTCATATAGCATTCTTTTACTTACCCAATCAGACACTGGATTAGGTGAATATTGTTATATGGAAATAGTGATATTAAATGTCCTGAACTTTTATCCCTGAGAAAATGAAAAAATAGCAGATAAATCTTCATTGTTTGCTTGTGGATTAAGGCCGATTGACTGCACTAGGGTCCCAGTCCTATAGGGGAATACCTTCCTATTTCTAAAGGATCCTAGCCAGTATTTATGCGCAGTTTCTGAAAAAAAAAAAAAAAAACCCACTCCAAAACACGGAAACAGCAAGATCAGCAGGCAGGACCGGGGTATGAACCTGGCACCTCCCACCATCCAGTTTCGAGAGCAGAACCTCTCAGCCATTGGTGGAGAGATAAATCTTCAAAAAAGTGACAAAAAATAGTCAAACTAATAAGTTTTTCTCAAAGGTGGTAAAAACCCTGGTAAAAACATGTTTTTCTAAAGACGGTAAAAACCGTAGTAAAAACTGGTAAATACCGCCCAACCCTGCACAATCGACTTATTATTTTATCAGTCGATCATTCAGACTATTTAATTCCAAAAACTAAATTTAAATTCCTTTCGAAAACACCCTATTTGAGTGACTGTCATTATTTTAAAAATCTATCGAGTATTTTTAATCAGTAAACCAATCAATAAATTATTTTCAATTAAAAGTAGTAAGAAGGACTTGCTTTAAAGCTTCCTTCAAGGTTAAAAGGGTTAAAAGTACACAAATAAAATCCTTCGGTAGCAGCTTTCGGCTGAGGTAAGTGGTGGCTGCCACCGAAAGCTGCTACCGAAGGATTTTATTTGTGTACTTTTAACCTTTTAAATTATTTTCATTCGATGAGAAAAAAAATTAGATCCTTTACACACACACAGGGGCGTAGCCAAGGGGTTTATGGAGGTCATAACCCCCCCCCCCCCAATGAGGAATTTTTTGCCATACAAAATGTATATTCTTCACTCCCTTATCACACACATATATACATATATGTGAGTTGTAGAAGTCGTAACCTCCCCATGAAAAATATCTGGCTACGCCCCTGCACACACACACAAAAAAAAGACGTTGTAAACAATAGTTTTCTCGGTTGGAATTTTTCAAGGAGCCTTCATCCGTTGTAAAAAGCTAAATAAGCTGTATAGATTAGAAAATTGCGAAGGTAAGTTGAACTCGAATTGAGAAAAAGAAAACTCATACAATACTTCTCATTCATTTAATTTTATTGTACACTTTTCAAGCTATTTCCCTTCTAATACATCCACCCTGATTTAAAAGCGACTATTGTCCCTATTTTTGCCATGATCCCATCTGTCGTGAGGGAATGAGAAAAAGGCATCTTCTACTAGTGGCAAAAACATCCGATCCCTGTTAACATCAAACACTTATATTGAACTTGTGCATAAAACTACATCAGACAATATGGGAATCATTCCATAAGCAGGGGCAGAATGAAATTTGGCAGAAATGACAAATTTTTCCTGTATATGGAGTTTTTTGCTGCCAACATCTAACCTTGGCGAATATTTTTTCTCGCCAAGCATAACATATACAGGAAAAAAACCAAAACTAAAATACACTTATCCAAACACCTTATTAAAACATTTTTACATAGATATCAAAGGTAAAATCATACAAGCCGGTGCCCACCCCATGTAAACATGGCGACAGTCGCTGGAGCTTGGCGACCGCCAAGCTCCAGCGACTGTCGCCATGTTTACTAGTCATTCTAGGCAACCAGTGGTCCGTTTTTAACTAAAAAAACCCCAGTGGATTCAGCAACCTAGTTGTACAGCTATCTAAACTAGGCAACCAGTGGCCCGTTTTTAACTAAAAAAACCTCAGTGGATTCAGCAACCTAGCTGTACAGCTATCTAAACTAGGCAACCAGTGGCCCGTTTTTAACTAAAAAAACCTCAGTGGATTCAGCAACCTAGTTGTACAGCTATGTAAACTACGCAACCAGTGGACCGTTTTTAACTAAAAAAAAACAACAACAGTGAACTAAGCAACCTAGTTGTACAGCTAATGTAAACTGGGCAAACACTGGCCCATTTTCAACTCAAAAAAACATCGGTGGATTAAACAACCTAGTTGTACACCTCTTATAAAGTCAGTATGATTAGAATAGCACGTAAATAGCACTTACGAAAACATAAACACTTCAAATATCAATTTAAAATTCACATTAAAAACCTTAAACATCGAAAGATTCGTTAAAAAAGAACACTTACCTCTATTTTTTTGGTAAATAACCGCTCAGAAATGTCCCCAACACCCACCGGCTTATAACGTACTATATTTCTAACAAACACCCACAAATTCTTTTCTTATATTAACATAACACATTTCATTCCCTTCCATCCATAACGCAAACAATTTCAAATTCCCAAACCTGACGAAACACGTATTCTTTATGGTTGCCAGTCACAACTACCACCGGCAGTTTGGCGGTGCATCGCTCACTCTCGCGTCAGATTGTTCGCCAATGATTTGTAAACAAACCATTGACATGTAAACAAGGCACCGTATACGGAATATAGTCCTGATGGTGTTACGTTTGCTATAAGATATGTGGGTTTTTGAGAATGCTAGTTTAATAATGAATGGATATTAAAATACATCCAAGTCCTCAAAAAGTGTAAAAAAAAAATTATTTAATAAAACTATTTCTTTAGTACCGTCATTTTTTATTGGATGGCTACTACACTACTGAACAAAATATAAAAACGAATATCGTAAGGTTATCCACTAAGAAAAGCATTACCCGATATCTGTAATCGCAGAAAATGAAAAAGTAATTGTTTTCCTTAGGAAGTGTACCACGAAAGAGAACAATAATAATCGAAGCACATGATTAAATTCATACCATTCATTCCCTAAGAGATAATTTAGTTACGTTTTTTCACATTATGGCTCGAATTCCAACTACAGTTAAATAAACCCAAAACTCATTCATTTAAGCAAAACAGTAATTCATTTCTTTACGCACGGTCAAACGCTATAACAATAAATCAAAATGAATAATTTTCGATGCGCTACAGTCGCAAATTCATAATTTTTATCACAAAATTTGTAGTGTAAACACAAAATCATTTTGTCTTGTTTTTCGAATATTTTTCATAACAATCAATTTAAGAAAAGAAAATAATTATGCAATGAAAGTATTTTTCAAAATAGGATAATTCCTTAACCATACTAGAGTAAGAAATTAATAAGAAAAATAAATCAAACCATATTAGATACTCCTTTTCAGAATAAATCCTATCAGCTGATGTTTAGACCAGCACTTGCTTAAAAATCATGTGACCTTTTATTTGCTGTGAGGAGTTGAGTTGTTAAATACAAAGTGTGCTCTGAAAAATCAACCTTTGCACCACTGATTGCGCGTCCTGGTGCACAAGACCGCCAAAACTGCAACTACACGGAAAACGGCATATTAAAAATTCTCGTAAAAAACATAGCCTATTTTATGATAAATAATTTTTAATATACGAAACTAAAGCAGGAAATTGATCTCTTACTCGAATACTTATTTTGGAGGGCGTATAAAATATAGAAAACAATCTGCGCTACCTTAAAAATCTGAAAATCCACCCATTTCCTCATTTTAAAGCGATTTTGCGCTTTTTTGCTCCATTTTGTTTCCGAGAGTAAACAAAGTGAATCATTTGCGTAACAAAATGAGCTGTTTCGAGTGACAATGGCGTTCTATTGAAATCACGGATATCGGGCTTTGAGGCAAAAATTGCGATTTCAATTCATTTGAAATATTTTTTCTAGACAACATAGTTTTTTTTTTTCATTAGAATGGTCGTCTGCTTGAAACATTGATATAAGAGGGGCAAAACGAAATCGTTCGACTGCGAAAAGTTTCAGCGTGTTTCCAGAAGAGCACGAAATTCGATTTCAGTATAGAATAAAAATTAAACATGAAGTTATTTATTTTAGGTAGACGAGGATTCTTTCTAGCACTCCTTGTCACTGCCTCCACAACGGGCTTTGACTTCTAGTAAATATATACCTTATATCTCTGCGTATAACACGCACTTTCAACTTCGAAATATTTTTTCGTGCGCGTGCTATGCACCGAATATAAAATGCACCAAACATAAAATATAAAACAAAATTGCTCGATCTATCCTAAATTTACTGATGCGTGTTATATGCCGGGATGTACACCCTCCAAAATAAGTATTAGAGTAAGAGATAAATTTCCTGCTTTGGTTTCGTATATTAAAAATTATTTATCATAGAATATGAATTAGGCTATGTATAAATAGACCTTCCCTATTTCTGCCAAGTTGTGCGTTTTTCAAAAACTCCATTATTATTCGCAAATCTAAAATAGAAAATTTATCTCTTACTCGAATACTTTTTTTTTGGCGGGTGTACGGTATATATTCACTGAAAGCTAAAGGTACCGGCCACTCGAGCAGCTACCTCGGGCGCCATTCAAGCACAATCTTAGGGGAGGAAAATGTTTTTTTTTAAATGTTTATCCCAGGTCGAACTGTCCCACGTGCCGATGGTCAGGTGAGCGGCCTTTCTGTAGCTTCTTCACAGTCTTCGTTATCATCGTCGTTTTTATTGACTTCGGAATGGTAAAATAATTTTTCTATGAAAGGATTACTTGAGTTGTCAAGGTGGAAGTAGGGATGTAACGGATATCCGGCAAGTATCCGGTATCCGGCTGATTTTTCAATATCCGAGATACAGTCGGATATCCGACTCGTAACAGCCGGATATGCGGCAATATACTACTATCTATAATATTGTTACGAATTTTCGGGGCAACCCGCTGCTCTGTGGCTTAAAATTCGTATTCTACGCTTCCAATAGATAAATTTTGCTTTGTATTGCATCCAAATCGGCCAATTAGAACCGGAGATATGGAGGTTTCGGTTTGCCATTGTTTTTCAATGGAGGTTCTAGAAAATTCGAGAAATATTAGTCCTAGAGCTTAGATCTCTTTACATTTGGGGACTTATTTTTGGCGCGCCAAAAGTCGCGAAGCTTGGCGACTTTTTGGTCATTTGGCGCGATTTTCCCAATGGGGCCTGGAAGTTGTTTTTCCTGCATTAAAACGCATAATAACCTAACATTTATCTTCTATGACGTAATCAAAATTCACGCTTTATGTAGAACCCTCGAGAAATTGACTCCTGGAAACCTCTTGTACCTCCTGCGTCGGCTATTTATAGAAGCGCGCGTCGCCCTGAGGGTTCAGTGCGAGTTGAACGCTCAATGTGTGAAGAGCTCTCAGTACGCTTGTTTTGTGTGAATTGATAGTGCTAAAGAAGCTGTGTTTTAGCTTGCTTTGTGAAGCTGTTTTTAAAGTGCTGTGTGTCAATTCTTCATTGCTGTGTCTTAAGGGATTGTGTACTATATCCCTTGAATATTTCCACGGAATTTTTGCCTGTGAAAGTGACTTATTTTGTGTGAGAAATACAGCATTTGTGAGAGCTTCTGATCCAAGAGGATTGTTAAAAGCACGTTACTGTTAGATTGTGCTTGTGAATTGTGTACAACTGATTGTTCTACGAAGTTCTAGAAGCCATAAAGTTTGTGTTCCATCCTGACAAGTGACTTTTTACTTGAACTTTTTACACCAACAGGACTTTAGAACGACGAACCCCAGGAGTAGCAGAGTAATTCCGCAACAATATGTATGGGACAGGATGGCAAATTACAAGGGGTGATCCAATGAAAAGGTACGAAACGACGCGGTGGGTACAAATGTAGACTTTATTCAGAATAGACACCCTAGGCCTGAGCACAACGATCCCACTGACGAACAAACCGCAGGATTCCTTGTTCCCAGAATTCCTGTGGCTGTGACCGTCGCAGCGTCCTTGAGTACGTGGTCCGAGTGGAAGCGCTTCCCTTTCAGGTGTTTCTTCAGTGTACCCAACACATGGAAATCGCAGGGCGACCTGTCCGGACTGTAGGGCGGATTATCAAGTTACTCTTCCACTTGAACTCGGACAGTTCCATGTGTGTGACTCTGGAGACGTGTGGACGTGCGTTATCATGGAGCAGAAACACATGATGTTGCAATTTGTCGCTACCACTTGCGAGGTAGAGCACTGGTGGTACAGACAGACAGATAGCCGAAATCATAAACACTTTTCAACTTTGTTGGAAAGTGTTAAAAAAAACAAAAACTTAAAAACAATCAAAAACTTAAGCACATCTCATGTAGTATTCATGTGCAAATCTATAGGCGATCTTCTCATCCTTTTCAGCATTAGACTGCTGTTTATAGGGGAAGTTTAGTCCTAAGCCCTATGTAGTATCTTTTGAAAAATATATGCATCCAGTCTATGGAGTTTTTCTCATAGTAATCCCACAAACAATGTCATTTTACACTCTCTCCCCGTGGAGTTTCTCCGATATTTTAAATTTTGCTCCGGAAATCCAACAGTAAACAGATTTCTGTCTTCAAAATTTATTTATAGAGGGAGCGAGAAATGTTCAATCTTCATCCTTTTTGTAAACGAAAATTTTTTACTGAGCATTCCTTTATTCAAGTCTATAATATCTAATGATTAAAAATGAACCCTTAGTCGGTCCAATACGCCACTTTGCGACGGCACCTATGGCGACCCGACAGACACACAAACCGACAAGAAAGTTATTCCATGTACACAGGGACGTAGCCAGAAATTTTTCGTGGGGGGAGGGGTTACAACTACTACAACTCATATATATGTATGCGTGTGTATGATAATGTAGTGAAGAATATACATTTTGTAAGGCAAAAAATTCCTCATGGGGGGGGTTATGACCCCCTAACCCCCCCTTGGCTACGGTCCACTAGAACCGGAGATACGGAGGTTTCGGTTTCCCATTCAAATATATGGGGTTTCTAGAAATCTCGAGAAATAGGGGTCGTAGGCCTTCGGTCACTTAAGTTTTGGGAACTTATTTTTGGCGTCCAATGGGGTGATAGTTCGCCAAGATTGGCGACATTTTGGTCATTGGGAGAGATTTTCCCAATGGGGCTTGTAAAGATGCTTTTTCTGCATAACATGCATAATAGTCTAATATTTCTCTTCTATGACGTCATCAAAATTCTCGCTTTATGTGGAATCATCGAGAAATGACTGAGTGCGTTGAGTGAGTTTCAGCTAAAGAGTGCGTTTAGCTTCAAACTAAATAAATTGAGCACGCGGTACAGGTTCATTCAGTTGTTGAGAAGATGCTCTTGCTGCGCGTTGCTTTTGTTTTCAAATGGCGTCCATTGTTAAGGAAAAGTATGTTATTATGAAAAGTATTTTACGTTTGCTGAAGTTGCAAATATTCTTTCGAGGAGGAAATTCATGCATGCGTTAGAAACTGCAACAAAGGTGCATAATTTTTCAAACGTAATCATTTTCTTGTATTTTTCATTTTAGTGAATTCAAAAATGCGTATTTTAGTGTTGAGAAGGAAGTGGATTGAAACCGTTATGAGCGAAATTCGAACTTCTCTCGCTCAATACTTTTGAAAAAAATGAAAGTTTAAATCAAAATTTCTAAATTTTCATCGTGCACTTCAATGATGGCCATTCTTTCTTTTTAAATCCTGTTGATTTTATATTGAGTATGCACTAAAAACTTCTCGATAAAAATAACAACATACGCATATTGTAAACAAGCACATCTCCTAGGCAACGAAACTGAATAAATTGAAGTTGTTCGTAAAGGCAAAAGAAACGGATAGCACTGAACTGCATAGAACAAACGCATTCCAGTTTTCTTACGAAAACTCGTGCAGCGAGTTTGTCGTTTACGAATGCGCCCGATCTAGAAGAACAATGGGACTTCCTACGGAGAATAGAGGAGAGGAAAATAACACTCGAATGCTTTCTTGAGAAGATGCACCTAAGCAGTACGACAACAACAAAAAAGCAAGAAAAGAGACGTCGATCTGAGAATGCTTTTATTCCATTTATTACCATTTTGAAGAAAGAAGAGAGAGACCAGGAACCACAGTGGCCTATGTTGGCTCGAGTAGCAGTCTTCAGAGCAGCGCCCCATTTTCACACGAGCGTCCACGTCAGCGCCAGAATGAGGTAGGCCGGAGAGAAGAGCAGGGGCGCCGCCGCGTCTATCTGCGCCCGTGTCGCCGTGTCCACCCCGTGCAGTCCCCGGCAGCTGGAGTAGGAGGAGGAGCAGAGCTGGTCCTGGACCTGTCCGCCCAGGGTCGAGGTCACGTGGTATACGAAATCGGAGGCCTCGTCGCCGCACCGGGCCCTGGCCGCATCTGACAGGCACTTGCGGTGCCACTTGAAGGCGCTGGAAAAAAGAGAAAAGGACTCAGCAGTACCATAGGCGTGGAGTTATATGGGACCGTGGGGCTCGAGCCCCCCCAATAAATTGTGAATAGGGGCTGAGCCCACCCAATAATTGATCACTCAATACAGAAAACTAATTTATACTGACATAAAAAAAAGTATTTTACGCCATTTACAAACGTTTAAAAAAAACCTTTACTTGTACTTTTAAAAATTTTTCTTCTTTTGGTTTCAATCATGATTTAGTATTCATGGTGACGCCCTGTAACACACAATGTTATTAATAAGCTGCCCTCGCCAGGCTCTGGTTCATTAAAATCAGATTATGCAATGGAAAGTATGTAATGAAGAAAAGTTCAGATGTGTCTAAAATGCACTATCTCATCGAAAATGTTTTTTTTCCAATTTGATTTTTTTCTTTGCTTCTATTTTTAACTTATAACATGGCAGAAAGATACTAACATGGATACTTACCTTACATGGGTGTAGAATTCTATGGACCCATAGAGCTCGAGCGCCTCCAATAATTGACAGTTATACACAGTAAGTCATAGCTGCCAACTACTACGGAATAGAATTAACCACTTTTTGTAAACAGTCTATTTTTTGAGTATTTTTTTTCAAAATAGTCACCAGCTCGAGCGCGCAGCACAAACATTTTGCTCTATTTTTAGCCGAAAAATCATGTAGAAAAAGGGGTTCATTCTATTCCGTACTAGTTGGCAGTTAAGAGTAAGTTATATGTACGTGAATCTGTGGCGTAGCCAGACATTTTTCATGGGGAAGGGGGTGGGGTACGACTTCTGCAACTCACATATATGTATACGGTACGGGTGTATGATAAGGGAATGAGGAATATACATTTTTTATGGCAAAAAATTCCTCATGGGGGGGTATAACCCCCTAACCCCCCCTCTTGGCTACGCCACTGACGTGAATATATGTGGTTGTGGGGCCCGGCCCCCCCCCAATAATTTTGAAAACTTTACGCTTATGAGCAGCACACTGGGTACACATTTTTCAAAAATCTCAATCACTCGCCTACGATTGCGCGCAACCGTTTGTGAGAAGGCATACTGAAATGTTTCGAGTGGCTGGTAGTCATTCATGGACGTCTCATGCAGGAGACAAAGCATCCGGCAACCCGACGTGTCCAAAAAAAAGAGGACCCTATCCCCTGCAGTCCAATAGATTCACTAGGGTGGGCTGGAAAAAAAAAGTTTTTTTTTTAAATGACTATGTCCTTTTATCTCTCAACACCCTTTATTGAAAAATGTGTCCCAAAAATGCGACCTAAAAGTATGCGACATAATTTTACGTGTGTTTAAATACTATTATTTCACAACAGCTTTCATCTATTGTTACAATATTTCGTAAGCTGTAGAATACACTTCACGTGTATTTTTTTTACATACACTCATGTCCATAAATTAAGGATAATGAAGTTCAGGCAAAGAAAGAGAAAGAAGCAAAACAAATTTGACTTATTTGTAAAGTCTATTTATTAAACAAAAAGTAAAGAGCAAAAAAGATGCTATATGTTTCACATAATTAATAAAAATTGCAAGTTTTACTCCCTTGACCAAATTTCAAAAAGGAACCTATTTACAAAAAACAGTATAACATGATTAATAGGATGGTTAATACGGAGTATGTCTCCCGGACGATGCAATACAGGCCTGACAACGCCTAGGCATGCTGAGTATCCAATGATCCATCTGATCTTGGGGAATATTACACCACTCATCAAGCAATGCACTCCGAAGTTCCGGTAGACAGGTGGGAGGGGGTTGACGGGCTGAAATTCGTCGGCCAAGCATATCCCAAACATGCTCTATTGGATTCAAGTCCGGTGAATATGCTGGCCAATGCATACGGGTGATATCCTCCGATTGAAGGCATTCGTCTACAATGTTTGCACGGTGAGGGCGGGCGTTGTCATCCATAAACACAAATTCAGCACCCATGGCGCCCCGAAACAAACGTACATGTTGTTCCAGAATGACATCCCGATAGATGTGGCCTGTCATCGTTCCACTCTGAACATGCAGGTCAGTTCTGGAACCAAGAATAATTCCTCCCCAAACGAGCCATCCTGCACCAAATTAACGGTGTCTTTGAATGGTGTTCTCTTGGTGGTAACGGGTACCTGGCGCTCTCCAGATGAATGTCCGGCGAGAATCAGACTCCAAACTAAACTGGACTCGTCGGAAAACATCACACAAGACCACTGTTGCGGTGTCCACAATGCATGCTCTCTACTCCAGGTTAATCGCAGGCGACAGTGAGTTGCGGTAAGTGGAACACATCTGACAGGCCTACGAGCATATAGACCAATGTGCCCTAAGCGTCTGTACACGGTCTGCCTTGAAACTGTCGTACCGGTAGCTGAAGAGAGCTGACGAGACAGGTCTGATGCTGTACTCCGTCTGTTTCTTTTGGCAGTAACTGCCAAATAGCGGTCCTCATTCGGCGTTGTAACTCGGGGGCGACCTGTGCTGTAACGTCTACTCACATTACCATCATCTTGGAATCGTTGCCAAAGCCTGGAGATGACACGCTGGGCGATTCCAAGTTCCTCGGATACTTCCAGCTGGGTACGTCCACATTCCAGTCGTCCGATAATTCTGCCACGTAAAACATCATCCAAATGCCTCCTTTGTGCCATAACTATGCGGTTTTTGCACTGAAAGGCTTTCACAGCGCTTGTGAACAATTTTACCACCATTCCTTATATACCCCTCTCTTACACTCTCGTCATTGTGACGTACCATCCACGCCATCTGGTGGTTTCCTGTAATTTGCATATTCTTCTTCAAGATGTGTGTGATCATTCCACAGGTGAAATTTTTATTTTAGAGATCAATTTCTGTGTGATTCTGAATTATCCTTAATTTATGGTCATGAGTGTATATTTCAATACTATTCGTTCACAACAGCTTGAATCTATGGTTACACTATTTCGTAAGCTGTAGACGCGAAAAGGGAGCGATAAAATGACAAAGTAAATTAATATCGTTTTAATAGGGCAATCATGAAACTAAAAAATGAGGGGGGTTCAGAGGGATCTCCCCCTGAAGCTTGAACAGCCGAGTTTTTTTTTTTTTTTTTTTTCCAAATCACGATTTTAATAGTGCAGAAAGAGTTCTCGCTGGGTTCAATAAAAACGTTGTAAAATATTATTGTGATTGGATTATTTTTTTTGGCCCGCATCGGACTTGAATTTTCGGAATTGGAGTACAAATAGATACTTTTAACTGGGCGTGAAAAACATATATATATTTTCATTGGATCTAATTTGAAATAATTGGAGGAACAGCTTTAGTATGGTCCCTTTTTGGCAATTTTTTGATTTGGCGACAAAATCTTGTCGCCAAACCAAGTTTGCCTTGCCGATGCCAATTGTAAACAATATGGCGGATCGGATGGCACTGGTTTCGGAGATAATGGATCGTCGCCGTAATTTTGCTATG
>JAWZYV010002900.1:0-14168 GCA_038373885.1 Cheiracanthium punctorium | reverse complement strand
GAATTTCGCTACTTTGGTTTAAGCTTTTTCGTGTGCGTTCTAAACTTTCTCTAATTAACCGGGATCCGCGCGCGCACGCAGTCCCGACTACCTAATATTACTGTCGCCCACAACACCCACCGACACTTTTGGCCGGGTAGTTGGCAATGGCAGTCAGCGCGCCAGTGTGCACAATAGCACGCGCCATCGGGACCGAGAGTGCCCACCTCTTCTCTGTTCACGGGAATCTCCGACGCCAAAGTAAAGTATGTTTGGGTTTGGCTTCAGAAAATCTCTATTGCGTTAATTCTCCGCTATCTATTTTTACACTGGTGGTTTCTGTTTAATGTAGAATTTTTCTTTAGAAGTTTTGTTCAGATGTATGTTTGAAGTTCTTTAGATGTATTTCGTTCATTCTTCACTGTCAGTATTAACTTCATGCCACGTTAAAAGTAAATCAAGCATTTCCTTTGAGTATATTTCCTAAGTAATTCGTGTCACATTTGCATTTGGAAAATGGTTATGTGGTGAGAGAAACCTTTTTTTTTTATTATTTGAAACGTCACCCTGTGCAATAGTTGCGATTTTGATAGTAAAACGAAACCCTGAAATTTGGATGAAATTGTTTAATTTCTTAGGCCTTCTCAAGATCCGCGAATTTTGGAAATTGTAGGAAAAAATGCTTTGAAATCAATGGCTCTTTTCATTTAAAAATAAAATAAAAATATGAAATGTTACCAGGTTATTTATTTGCACTTTTGAGTATATAAACATTTGTAAAAAGCTAACCGATGTAAAATCAATTCTTAGGCCTCTCCAAATTCCTTGAAGTTGAACGATTTTCACTGAAAATGGTAAGCAAAGATATTTAAATAGAGAAGATACTAGTCTTACCTTCTCATGTAAGGCGTAGGTTATTTCATTCGGAAATCAGACTTTTTTTCAAAACATGGCATTAGCTTCCTATCGAATGTTTTTGTTCGGATGAATCCATCTCTTGCATGGACGCCACACACATGAAGAGCAGATTCTGTCACAATCCTAATCATCCTGTCAACTGCTTGGGAATGACAGGGTATTTTTATGTATTTATCCTCAAGAACTTGGATGTTTAGCTCCGACTTCAGTAATTCCTGTAACACACTATTTGTCCATTTCTTTGTGATGGGAGCGTCAGTTCAACACTCAATAGTGCTATGCTCACGTGGACTACAGAGATTAATGATAGTCCTACCAGTCGAAATATTCAACTTTGGAATCCTAGATGGTATGGTTGGATTAGGGATCTGGTTGGTGGTTTAATGGCACAAGGTCCAGACACGGACATACTGCGCCAGACTATGTGTATTTAGAATAAAATAACGCTTTCGCGTAAAAAGTTGTTGTATAAAACATGTAAAGCTAAAATCCGAAAGGTCTAAAAACTGGTAAAAATGGCTAATTGTAGAAAGTGTAAAAAAGTAGATAAAAAGTGAGCCAAGGGACGTCTGGATGGGGGCTCCCTATCCAGATCACCAGTCAGAGAAAGGTGTATATTTCACACTGAGTAAAACAGATTGATACGTCGAAGAAATGAAAGAAATTACAGTGAGGGGTTTCAACCCAATATATCGTCAAGTTAGCTGGATGAGAACAGTTAAAATAATATTTGGTAACAATATTATTAAAGCTGTACAAGAGGTTAAAATGTGACGAATGGTAAGGTGAGTATGACAATGTGAACACTCTGGAGCAGGTTTCACCCAGGAGTAGGTGTCTGTGGGTTGAGTCTCGTGTGACTCCAATGCGGAGACGAGTTAATATAACATCCTGCTTTCGATATGAAAGGGATGGCCAATGAGTGAGATCAGTTCGGATAGAATGCAGTTTGTTTTCGGTTTCACCTGCCCATTTATTGATCCAATGCTTTTTATTATGCTAGAAATGCGCCAGACTTTATATCCTCGTATGCGAGATAGCCAGTATACGGGGATTGCAGCATGCCTGGCTAATGTGTCCGCCTTCATCATTACCGGTATCCCAGTATGACTGGGGTACCCAGCAGAGGCAGAATGTCGTACCCACGATTTGTCAGCTGTTCGCTGCATGTGTAGCACTTTGGGAATATAGCTATGAGTAGTGGAGCTCTGATTGTAGATTTTCTAGTACACTGAGGGAGTCGAGTAGATGGTAAATCTGTTGGTCTTCATTCTAGAAATGTATCAAAAGGCTTTCATTGATGGCCAGTAATTCAGCTGTAAATATGGACACAGAAACGGAGGAAGAGTATAGCTGCAGGTATGGTTATTTTCGACAAAGGCAAAGCCAAACATGAATTATCAGATTTTGAACCATCAGTGTATATTTCTTTATTATTTTTTATATGTGTTTTGGTGGTCTTGGAATAACTGTTGATAAATTTTTGGGTCTGTATCCTGTTTTGTGAAGCCATTGAATGGTTGGAGGTACGACGTCTGCAGTGTAGTCCATGGCGGAATTTCATGAAGGGAACAAGGAGAGACTTTGACATTTCTCCAGTTGGGTACCAACAAGGCACTCTACGATTCGTTAGTCCCAAAGGGAGGAGTACATGAGGGGCGATTTCCGTACAGGCGGTCCAGGCGAAGTGTCCAAAAGAGAGTCCTGCAATGGTGGGATGGATGAGAAAGGATGCGAAAATAGTTGTTTAATGACAGCTTGTGACGGATGTGGGTGAGAGAAGGCTCATGCAAGTGATAAAAAGACTTTGTTATGGGTGATGTTCTAAAAGCTCCGGAACAAATACGTAGGGCAGAATGATGCACGGTGTCAAGTTAGTTTTTAAAACTGATTTGCGAGCAGATCCATAAATGCAACAGCATAATCCCATCTTTCGATCTAATAACAGCACGGTAAATTCGTAACAGAGCATCACGCTCCGTCTCCCCGAAGTATTTGTTATGACTTTTAAAATGTTTAGATGTTTTTCACACTTGTTGCGAATAAAAGATATATGATTTGCAAACTGAAGTTTTTTGTCAAAGTAAACCCTAAAAATTTAGTGGAGTCTTGTACTTGTATTTTTGACTGACCCAGATAAAGTTCAGGATCCGGATGGATCCCACGCAAGCGGCAAAAGTGGATACGACTGTCTTTTCCGCAGAAATGGTGAACCCGTTTATAGTGCACCATTTCATGATTCGATTTATGGTGTTCTGAAGTTGTCGCTCTATGTACCGCATGTCTTTTCCCTGACAGGAAATCTGGAGGTCATCGACGTATAGGCTTCCATGAACAGATGGAGGTAGTTGGTTAAGAATGTCATTTATTTTTACAGAGAAGAGGGTAACACTCAGGACAGAGCCCTGGGGTACACCCTCTTCTTGAAGAAAACTATTGGATAGGATGCCATTTATTTTGTACCCGGAATTTTTCGGAGGGAAAGGAAGTTTTGGATAAGATTGGCAGATTGCCACGGAAGCCTAAATTATGGAGGTCACGGAGAAGGCCGTATCTCCATGTCTTGTCGTACGCCTTTTCTATATCAAAGAAGACTGCAACTAAGTGGTTTTTTCTTAAAAAAGCATTACGGATTTGCGTTTCTAAATACAGTGCATTGTCAAGGGTTGATCTGCCTCTGCGGAAGCCACTCTGAAAGGGGTGAATATGGCCCTCAGTTTCTAACACATGGACTAGGCGTGCATTGACCATTTTCTCCAGCAGTTTGCAAAGGCAGCTAGTAAGGCTATGGGTCTGTAGTTGTTAGGATTTGAAGTATCTTTTCCAGGTTTGGGAAAGGTATAACTATTGCGCTTCTCCATGCAGAAGGAAAGGTATATTCATCCCAGACTCTATTGTATAGCTTTAATAAGTTTAGTAAGGAGTCTGAGTTAAGGTGTTTCAACATTTCGTATGTGATGCCATCAGGACCTGGAGCTGTTTTACATGACTGTCTTAGGTGATTGGTGAGTTCATGAATAGTAAAACAGCTATTGTAAGAGAGGTTGCAGGAGGTTTTAAGTTTAATTTTTGATGCTCAGACTGCACTTTATGGAGAGGAAGGTGTTGGAGTAAGAGGTTTTTGAGGAGGTGGAAGCAAATGTTTTCACCAATAGTATCTGCGATATCTTTGGTTTCAGAAATAATGCTGTTATTGACGTTCAGACAAAACACAGGATGGTTATTGTAGATGCCATAATTTTTTTATTTTTCCCCATAGCTCCTTACTAGGAGTAGAAGTGGTAATGCTGGAGATGTATTGAGCCCATGATTCTTTTTGCGCACGTCTTCTTATTCTGCGCGCGTAGGCTTTTTGTAAGCGATAAGATTTTCGGTGGTGGGTACCGCCTAAATATTCCCCACGCTTTCTGCTGCTGCTTTTTGGCGAGAGCGCATTCTCCACTCCACCACGGTTTTTTGTGTCTGCGACTGCTTATGCCAGATTTAGGTATACTTTTATCTGCGGCAATAATAATACAGAGGTGATGGTGTCGACGACCTTGTCTATAGCACCTTCGAGGATATTTGGCGATATCACAGCCAGGGAGGTAAAGGTTTGCAATCGGCTTTGTCATGAATGTACGGAGGAATGGGAGAGGTTTGGTTAGGGTTCTTATATAACGGGGAGAGAAAGATTGGAAAGTGGTCACTATTATGCAAGTACTTAGAGACAGAGAAGTTGTATAATGGAAAAAGAGAAGGTGAACAAATGCAAGGTCTATGGCGTGGAATGATTTAGTTGGATAATGAAAGTAGGTATTATCCCCATTATTCATGAGGCATAAAGAGAAGTCTGTTATCAAACTGTTCTATTTGCTGCCCTTTTTGGTTAGTGTTATTGCTGCCCCACAAGGGACTATGAGCATTCATGTCACCAAGGAGTATAAAAGGAGAGGGAAGTTGCTGTATAAGACTATTGAGTGACGTTTGACTGATGGTATCGTTGGGTGGTAGATAAATGCTACATACGGTGGTGAGCTGTTAAGATGGATCCGTGCGGCAACTGCTAGCAAATTGGAGTTGAGATTGACAGTTTCAGAGGCATAATCATTATTAATTAGTAGGGCGGACTCCACCGGAGGCCCTGTCATTATGCTCATAGTCTTTGCGAATAATTGTATAGTTGCGGATTTTGGTAGGTCTGTTATTTTTGAGAAATGTTTCTTGAAGGGCTAAACAGCTAGGATTATGATCGTGGATTAGAGTTTTTAGGTCATCGTTTTTATTTACAAAACCGTGGCAGTTCCATGAAAGCAGCACAGCCATTATCAGGTTGGCTTAGGGAGAATGGAGATTTTGCCGTTAATCCTGGCAGGTTGCGGTGGGGTGCTAGGGATGAGATCATCATCCATTGCACTGTCCGTAATGTCAGAGTCCGTTGGAGACAGGCGGAGGATAGTATCGTCAATGGGCCGTTGTGGTGGGTGTTTTTCATTCTGGATTTATTATATTTTGACCTGTAAGCTGAGGATTTTTTTAATTGTGGACGGCCTGCAGATGCACTTTTCTTTGTTGTGTTTTTATGGGTTCCTATGGTAGAGTGATTCTTATTAGAAACAGGTTTAGCTATTGGAGTTGAAGTAGATGAAGAAACAGGTTTGGTTTCGGTGCCATCGGTTTGAATTGCTACGGAGTTTGTAGATTTTGTCACAGCGGCATAGGACAACCAGGGTTTAGGGGTACGGTTTTCAACTATTTTACGGGCTTCAGGACAGGAAAGTTTTTGAGAGGCCCGCAGTGATTGAATTTATTTTTCGAATGCCCATTTTGGGCATGACTTTGAATAGGATGGATGTTCCTGTTTGCAGTTTTACACATTTTGCGACTGCTGAGCAGGTGGCACTGTCGTGGTCAGAGGCACCACAACGGGCGCAGGCCGGTGATCCACGACAGGAGGTTTTAGTATGACCGAACTTTTGACATGAAAGCAACGGATAGGATTTGGTATGTATGGTTCTAACGGGACATAGTAGATAGCCGGCTTTAATATGGATGGAATAGTGGGAGACTGAAAGGTTAAGACAATGTGTTTAGTATTAATAAGTTGGCTATTGCGACGTATAGTGATTCGACGGACAGCGCACACGCTATCCTCTCTCAGGTTTTCTAATAGTTCAGCTTCAGAGCAAGTGTACAAGTTCGGGTTCTGATATAACTCCTCGTGATGTGTTTAGGGATGTATGAGGTGTCACTGTAACAGATTTTGGCCAAAAGTTATTGATTTTCATGATTTTTGATGCTTGTCTATTGTGGACACTTCTACTAGAAGGTCGCCAGATCTTAGTTTTTTAACCTTTTTAACACTCACCTACATTGGCTGTAATGCATTTATGTATGAGGAATGGCGATGTTTCGTGAAAGTTATCCTTCAATACAGTGTATAATGAAGAATCGAGCATTCGTGTGTAACATTTGAGTGTTCATGTTTTCATTGGTAAGTATTTGTAGCGGAGCGTTGACGTTAGATGAAGAATTTTCCAAAGCCATGTTAGAGGAATTGAGATTCGGACCCGACCGCACCACCACCACGGAGTCCAACAAGGGGGTGTGCTATTGCACACCAGTGCTAGTCGGGTCTATACGCGCACAGTACATCCCTTAGGCAGCATCCACCTTAACGATAGTGCCCAGTAGATATCGATAGCTTGATCCCTAGCAGTTGAGCAAGTCAGTACCACCAGCCGATTGATACACAGGGGAACGCTGTGTACCTCCCGTTTACCCGAAGCCGAGGCCAAAGCAATGTGTTGGAGAAAAGACCCCTCAATTACCAGGATCCCCATTTCCGGGGATACGGGTCTCCACGCACGGCAAACACGTGGGTAGTTTTCCGCCAATAGAAGCTGACGGTACAGAGTGACTGCAGCTTCTGAAGGGGGGGCCCTCACCTCCAAAGAGGAAACTACACTGAGGGGGAGAAAAGGAAGGAGACAGCTAAGAGGAGAGGAGGGTAGAACAAAGGAGAAGCGAAAGATCGCTGGGGCCCCGGGATTGCGACACCCGTAAAGACCTAGAGTAGGTCTTCCCCCTGAGGGGTTTGGAATCTGAAACCTTCTAATGCTCGTTGTTTGTTCCGCAGATTTTCTGGCCTTTATGATACGCTGAATAGTAAGCTGACGTACTGATATTCTGTCGTCGAATAACATTGCAGCGAGTACATTTTCTGCATGAGCAAAATACCCGTTGTACAACGTTTTTTTTATTATACCTTTTAAATTATCTGGTAGATACTGAAATCGAGATATAAAATATTGCAAATTCTTTGGGCTATCCTGAAAGGCACTGTAACACTTGATTCTGAACCATGTCGGTGCGTATACTTTCATTACAAATGTGGCTAATACAATAAGTTGTGGTGTCGGATAAGATGTTCCAACATATAAATGCAAAATGCGATTTGCGAACGTTAGCCAGCGAGAATGGGAAAGTTTTCCAGGGTCTCTATTTGCTAGATTGTGTGGGCAATAACCTGAGGAAACAGTCACAAATTTCCCACAAATAACGTTGATCCGTGCTAAAATTTCTAAGTCAAAATCGAACTCAAACGAAAATTCAATTTCCTGGAACTTAATGATAGGAAGGTTAGAGCACGTCTTCAGGGACTTACCAAGCAAGCCAGTGAATGCGCTTGGACCTGATGTTTTCCTGTCGACTGCTTCTGTAAGGTGGCGTAAAAGTGCAATTGTTCTCGTTAAAATGAAATTGACATATTGTTCAATGCACGGGAGAATTGAGCTTTTCTGCAAGACGTCTAATTACACCTGCATTTACACCGGTATTAGTCACTTGCCCATCACTTTTAATAAAGGCTAATTCTGATAATGCAAAAGCTTTCTCATTTAATAAGCTGAAGATACCATCGGAAATGTCCTTTGAACTCTTGCTCTTCGGTGCAAAATGTCCCAAATAGACAGAACCGGGTTCTTCCATTAGTGTAATAGGCTCCTCCCATATTTTTCTCTTGTGCTGTTTGCTATCATCCATTTTCGTGATTGTAAGAATTTCATCCCTTCTTCCGTCAAAAAAGAAAGCTATAATCTTGTGACCAGACGTATTTACCTCATCTTGAATTGCTTGACATGTACGGAAAAAAACACTCAAAATACTAGTGTTAAACGAGAAAATAAGTAAAAACTTTGTGAAAAAAACATACATAAAATGCTACTTATAACATAATAGGATCGTTTCGACCAAAAAATCGCATCGTGTTATAAGTAACATTTTATGTGTTTTTTTCACAAAGTTTTTATTTATTTTATGCTTGACGTGTCTTTATCCTTTCTCGCCGAATTTTAACGGATCAGTAACAGGTGTACTGCTATCTTTCGTCTGTTCTTGTATATGTTCACTTCAGGGGCGTAGCCAAGGGGGGGATTAGGGGGGTCATAACCCCCCCCTCCATGAGAAATTTTTTGTCATACAAAATGTATATTCTTCACTACATTATCACACATATGTATACATATACATGTGTTGCAGTAGTCGTATCCCCCCCCCATGAAAAATTCCTGGCTACGCCCCTGGTTCACTTACATCATGAAGCAAAGCTGACGCAAGATGAGCTGCAGCTCGATCTCTGGCGCTTCGTCTGTCACACTTTCTGGAAAACACAGATAATTTTATTTCAGACTTAGGTTTCGAAATCAGCTGACAGCGCTGTGGAATGAAATCAGGATCTTTCTCTGTGGTTAATAATCGACTTGGACCAGGGTCGTCTGGTTTTGTTGTAAAATTCGGATTATCCTCTTCCAAACTACTGCCATCTTCAAATTGAAGGGCCGCTTTTGTTGGCGCATTTTTCATTAATTTCAAAACAAATTATCCGTTAAAACCTCAAATAATTCTTCAGTATATCTAGATTTACAAAATAGTTCGAATTAAAGGTGTCACCTATTAAAAAAAAAAGATTATAAATTACCAGTTTTAATTAAAAAAATCGATTGAAGTGAATCTCTAAAATAAAGTCTTCTTGAAAATCGCTAATAATTGCAGAATTTTTCTGTTGTTACAGATATCTTGAAATTAAAAGTAGGCGTATATCATCTTACTTCAGCTACTCGTCCACAGCTAAATAGACTATGACTTGAAAAGAAAATAGATTACAAATTACAGCTTTTAATGATAAATCTATTTCATTAATTGCTCTCCAAAGGAAATTATACTTTAAAGTCGCAAATATTTTAACAATTTTTCTAAATTTACCACATGCTGTAATGAGGAGAGCGTATATCCATCGTTGGCTACATCTTCATTAGATGCAAAAAGTCTCTTTAGGAAAAATGGATACTAAATTATAACTTACAAAAAATCTAAATAACTTATTTATAAAAGAAAGTGTTTATGAAAATCCCAAAGTGATTCAACAGTTTATACAGACTTACTGAAATATTTGAATTTGGGCCGGGCGTACACTCTTGTATTCCCTCCTTTGGCTACTCCTTCAGCAGTTCAAATTCAGACTGGTATGAAAATAGATTATAAATGCCAAAATTGAATAAAATCCGAATCTGAATAATTGATATTCCAAAACAAAGTATTTCTGAAATCGCAAAGTGTGCTGTCACAAAGGGCACCTTAACGTGGTACGTGGCAAACTGCTTTTTCTTACACTGCTTGATGTCTATACTTTTTTTTTTTTTTCATGAAAGGTAGAAAATCTATTGAAAGCAATTTGAGTACACTTTACGTTACGAGCAGAAAGTTTTGCTGCATTCCTAGAAAACACACACAGGTTCTCTGAACGTCTATTAACGTTCAGAAAACGTCTTCTGAACGTTAATAGACGTTCAGAGAACCTGTGTGTGTTTGCTGGGTTAGTAGCATTATCAAAGCAAATTTTACAACTCTAAAAAAGAAAAAGCTTAAAAAGTTTCCTCACCACTTTTATCATACACAGAATTACTAATGATAGTTTAACCCAACTTCTGAAGTCATACTTACCTGGCACTGGGGTCAGCCTTGATCAAGAAGGAGGCTCCCCGAGCAGAGGCCCTTCATTGCACTTCGAGGGGCTGACGTTCGCCACATCCGCAAACTGCGGTTGCTTGGGGTGCATAATTTTTGGTAGCTGGGACTGCGTGCGCGCTGTCCCTACAATTAGAAAGGAGAAAATACAGTTTGCACCGGCTATAACGGGCCTGGGATATAACGTACTATCGGTTATACCGTACCTAGAAGCTAGGTCCCGAATGAAATCCTATATTTATAATGTTATTGAACTTCGGTTAAAACGTACTTAACAAAAGTACGTACTTCGTCTATAACGTACTTTTTATACCAAAGCTAAAAATAAAATTTTGCTTTTCTTAAGCATTTTATTTCCTTCCTCGGAAATTTCAGTACTTTCAAAAACACTTGCTGTCCGTTCTCAAATTCTCTAGCGAGATGTAAAGTGTATAAATGAAAGGAGCGATCTTTTATCTTTTTCTTCTGCTAGGTAGGGCTAAGAACAAGACCCTGTTTTTTCTTTGTCATTCATCCATGTAAATGCCTTATGAGAAGCCCCATCTATTATGATTCTGATGATAGTGAAGAAGAAACAGAGGAGCCTATACCAAGCATGCCCGACGCATTCAATGCTACAAAAACATGATCACGATTTTTTGAATGCCGCAGAGATGCTACAAATGTCTATTATGGGTATCCAAAACGGTATTTTTTAAGTAGCACCTGCTCATTTAAAACAAAAGAAAATGGCAGATTATTTATCTCAATAAAAATTGTAAGTAATAAAGAATTTTCTATTTTTTAATTAGATTTTTAAAAAATCAGACCTGTTTAAAACTCATCTTACAGTGAAATTATGAGCCCACTTTCTTTTTTTTTTTTGTGTAATATTGAATCTTAGCGGTGGTATTGCTTATAATGTACATCGGCTATAACGTACTACTTTTTTAGGTCCCGTGAGAGTACGCTATAACCGGTGTCTACTGTAGTATGGATACCTTTGAAACAGGATTCGTATTTGTATGTTATAGTACTGGCTGGCTTGTGCGCTCAAAATTTTTTGCATAGTAAAGAAATTAATCACCGAAGTGAAACTATTTGGCTTGGGGGGGGGGGTTGCATTTTCATGGATCCAAAATCTCAGTGGACCTCGATGAGTGATCAAGGTACAGGAAAAGAGAAGAGAAAGAAGGAAAACGGTGGGTGGACAGCAACCCAGAGTAAAAGTAGAAAGGACAGTACAAACCTTTCAATTGAAAATAGTATCAATTCTCGATTACCCGAGTAAGATTGGTGCTGTCCGAAATTGTATCTTAAAATGTGTAACATTTTTAATATCTTGGAAGGTGCTGGGTGAAAGGAAATGAGCAAATGTTTTTAGTACTGCGGCTTTTTTTCCTTTTTAATCCGGTCTACCCTTACGCCTCATTAGGTTGGAAAGTCGGGAGTTTACTGTATTAACACATTGCTGATAAGTTACCTATCAGTAGGTTTTTCCCCCAACTAAAAGCGCTGGGCAGGAAAAGCTCCGCCTTCTTAATAAAAATGAACGCCCACAATAAAACAATTTGTTTCACAATATCTATTCTAAATCGCCTAACAAAATTGTTTAACAATTTTCGCCAGGCATAAACAAACTATACTTCACCTTTATAAATACCATTTGGAAAGTGTATCATAATCTTAGAGTTTACCGTATTGGTCTTCTCTGTTCCATAAAATACTTCTTCGGAATTGAAATCTGTTTTAAAATCGTCTACCGAAGCTATTTTACAATCTTCGCCAGGCATTTTCTAACTCTACTCCACCTTTATTATAAATTGTCGCGTTTTGGCACCCAATTTAGCGACCCATTATCAAAAATTGCAAACCTTGTGCGACTTTCAATATTACTAATGCCCACCCCCCTTTCACGTTATCTGGCAAACATACCGTTTTTGAAAAGTTCATATCTACAAAAATGGGTAGACAAAAATGCGTAGAAAAAGTCTGGAATGTAGCGAAATAGCACCCTATTGCTAAAAAAAGAAGAAAAAAATGCCACCTTACGCCAAATTAGAAATACGGCCCTGTCTGTCTTTCCTACTTCATAACCTTTTCTTCAATTCATAACCTTTTTATTACAATTGAAGTAGCCGTAAACATCAGGAAAAGGTTTCATGATGCAAGCAACAGTTCATGATACAGATTTTAGTAGTTCAGAAGAATTCATCATTACTTTCAAGGATCACGATGAGTTATTTAAATTATTAATTAAATTTCTTGTTTACTTTTCGTGGAATTTAAAAATCTATTATTCTTACCCATCGAAAGTCATTAACATTTTCTTACAATTCATGTAGGCGTAAACATCAGGAAGAGGTTTCCGCCTACATGCGGTAACGGTTGCTCAAATTATTCACGATGCGGATTTTATTTCAGCAGAATTCATCATTACTTTCAAAGAAGAGGGCGGATTAATTAAAACTTTAATGACATTTCTTGTTCACTGTTTGGGGAGCTTAAAATTCTGCGTTTCTTATGCACCGAGAGTCATGACCTTTTCTTACAACTGATGTAGGCGTACCCAACAGGAAGAGGTTTCCGCCTACATGACTAATCACTTGCTCAAATTCCTCAAGATGCAGATTTTACTTTCAACATTACTTTCAAAGATCACGATGGATTATTTAAAGTTCTTGTTTACTGTTTGTGAAGCTTAAAAATATGTGTTTCTTACGCAGTGTAAGTGATGTTCCTTCTTACACTTGAAGTGGGCGTAAACACCAGGATGAAGCTCTCGCCTACAAGGTTCATCCACTTGCTCTCGTAGAACAGTTCCGTTGAAAAATTAATAGGCGTCGCAAACACTTAATGAATAGCTTTAAAAGCAAACCGATAATGTTAAACAGCCATTCCTATTTCTTTAAAACCATCCTACTCATGTGTTTAAAGAGAGATGTAAAATTCTGTTCATCACTAGATATAAACACACTGAACGTAACCCATCGTAGAAGATTTTTTTGAAGCACATGAGGCGAAGCTTCTTATCTCCGGTAGATACAGCAAGTGGAAATCAAAATTGTCACCTCATAGAAAATATTATTGTTACATTACAGGTTAAGTACAGTTATAAAACAGGGCAAACATTTTAAAAAGGTGAGGGGCGAAGGGAAAAAAAAGAAGAAGGTAAAGGAAGCATCCTACCTTCCTGAGAGCGTCACGGACGTGCGTATTCGAGAAATAAAAAAATCTGATGTGTTCAAACATGACTTCCTTGCACGTCATTAGATCAAAATATTTTCGACGCACTTCCTTCTAAATTTAATGTTAGAAAGAGATATAAATATCAATAATAGTAAGGTTTAGCAATTTCTAGCCAAATATTTCGATATCGCCAAGCTGAGTTCAATTTGAAAGATTTCCTTCTGACACTTTATTTGGCGATATTTCACCAAAAGCCGACAAACTTGAGATAGTCAGCGAGATTTTGGGGATAGCCAAAGTAGTCAGTGAGCACAGACCTTCAATGAATTGAATGCATCTATACACCTCAATGTATTCAAAGTCATTTGGCTCACCATGTAAATAAATTCTCAGTCGATTGCTGTCAAAAAAGATATTGAAAACAGTTAGATATTACAATAGTTCTAAATACAAAGTTAAAAAATCTACGGGTTAAAGTTTTAGAGTTATACAAAATAGGAAATAATTTTTGGCGCCAAATTTGGCGATATTTCGGCGAAACTCGTCAATGTCGACGACATTTGGCGAGATTTTAAGCATAAACCAAACAATGACAGATTATCGCCAAATTTGGCGATATTTCGCCAAAACTCGCCAAGAACGATGACAAATGGCGATACTTTGGGCATGGACCAAATGACTGACTATCGCCAAATTTGGCGATATTTCGCCAAAACTCGCCAAGGTCGAGGACAGACGGCGAGATTTTGGGCATGTACCAAACAATGACTGTCTACAGTTGTATTATAATGAAGATGTCCATAGACATTAAGGTACTGAAATTCTTTTCGGTGGTCCTGTAAATAAACTCTCCAGTAGATTGGAACCAAAAATCGAGATGACACACTTGATGTTACAACATTCTTTTATACTGAAATTTTCATAATAGCTTTTGAGATTTTGAGAGTTTTTAATATGCACACCACGCGTACACCAAACAGTCGCCAAGCTTGGCCCGACTTTTAGGCCATAAGTTCTTGCGGGAGGCCCGTGACCGTGGTCGGGACCATTACCTAACTTAAGTGTGGTATGACGGTCTTGTGCGTGAAATGGATGAATTG
>JAWZYV010002899.1:0-13866 GCA_038373885.1 Cheiracanthium punctorium | reverse complement strand
GTATATTGGATATAGAATAGAAAGCAAAAGTGTAACTTATGCGTATTGTTAAAAGATTCCATATTAGAGAGTAACAAAGTGATAAATAGTTTCTTTTTATTTTAAACTAGCTAACTTTTATTTTAAACCCGTTCTTCGCACGGCAGGAAACGAAAATTTTCCTTTCGTGTGTAATTCGAATTTATTCGTGATGTGGAATTTAATAAAAAAAAGCAAAATTATTTGACTTTTGATGTAAAGTTTGCGTCATGAGTATTAACCTGGCATCATTGCAGTATAATGACTCAAAAAACTACGTCAGTGTCATTCACTATCAAAAAAGTGGGAAGCTTAATGGTTTGCAGAGAACTCCTGGCTTTCAAAATGTCTTATTTCTACATCATACTGTTTTTTAGGCTCAAGTTGTAGCATTAAATACCTAAGACACTACATGAAATGGACAACCATTTATTTCTTTCCGAACATGTACCATATAAGGAAAGTATTGTAATCATGAAAAAATTCGACTTCGAGATTTTGGTGTATTTACACGTTTTGGGGTCTTCTGAATTCATTTATGCTATTTTCAAGAGATGTTTTTAAAATAGCTGCGCACCCGCTCTTCTTACGGGACGAAGCGAATATTTTACTACTAAAATCATATCTGCATGTGACAAAACAGAATTTCATTTTTTAAAAAGTTCAAGTAATCTCCTCTGTTGAAATTACTGCGGGATATATTAACGCAAATTAGAATTACTTTTCGTTTAGTTGGTTGTAAGACAACCGTTGAAAAAGGATAAACACTTTTAATTTCATGAAATATTTATTAACGTGGTATATTGTAATTCATTCATATTATCCTTACAAATCTAATAATACTACCTATTACGTACATTAATACTATCTAACTTCGCTTCTCCCTCTTCAAGGCTCCCTTAAAAGAAACAGCTTAGATTATTTGGCCCCAATGGGATCTTTTGATTCTATGGCGATTCTTTGCAATTTACGCATTAGCATAAATAATAATCATTTCACATAATGTTTGCCATTAACGGAACTCTCCATATATATTTAATTTATACATAGTTTTATAAGATTGGCGTATTTAGCGCCGCAAACCATTTCATCTTACTGTGGGGAGAAAATATCCAAGGGGTGCCATTTTAAATATCCATGTATCTAATATAGCGATATCTTTTATATCCTCCATAGTCCTCTCTCCTGAAAAACATCAAACTGTGTAATCTCGAGGAGCTACTTATTCTCGCTTTAATTGTGACAGGGCGCAGAGTTGTAGAGTTTACAAATTTCACGCATTTTTTAAATTTATGACGTCACTGTTTGACTGCCGTAAAGGATACCCCAGTTGGTTGAGGGAGTTAATTTCGATATTTCACACAGCAGTTTTCAAATGGTATCATTAAAACTTTGCGTTATGTAGGACCTTTATGGAGGAACGTAATTCAACTTTAAAATAAAACTAGACTCGCAACCTGCATGCATATGTTAGGCAACGCCTGCGCCATAATTAAATGCCAAAAATAAAAATAGTAAATAGAAAAATTTTAATATATCGCGCTTTGAAACGAACTTTGTAACTTTTAAAATGAACATTTTCAGCACCGTGAAGACATTTCAATTTTTAAATAAGCACCGGATTAAAATACCACTTCTAATAATAATAATCGTGAATTTCTTAGTTTATTTCTACAGTAAATTTTAATCAAAATATCGTCTCCCTGTGTTGAAAATAGAGCTGGAATAAACGAGTTAAAATTATGGCGTAATTTTTACGTATCTTAAAGCATTTGACGTCATAGATCCTCACTTGCGAATTGAAATTCCGATATCCCATTTAAAAATTCGATAGGTTGAAAAAAACCTTTTTTTCTAATCCTTTCTGTGGCAACAACCGAACATAAATTCTCGTGCCGTGATCGCAATGTAATGAATGGCGTAAGATCGCGTTGATGCTATTAAATTCTAAACATTAGGCTGCATTAAAATTCGTAAAAAATCATTTAATTTACATAATTTTTTCGTTTTTATTTTAAAAGAGGGAGAAAAGAATGTTTCATGATTTGTCAAAATATCAAAAAGTTATGACGCATAGAATTCAAGATGCGACAGTTTTAAAATTATTTTACGAAAAATTCGCCAAAACAGATGCTTAGTAAAAAAAATTCCTAAAAATCGGTAAATCATGTTACGTATTCAGAACAAACTGTTTTTAAAAGAAAATTTTCTCCTCTATCCGATGTTACAAATGCCGTTTTACTGCGAGCGTAATTTCCGCCGTTATTACAAATTAGGTGAGAAAAAACGCGAAAAATCGCATAAAACATAAAATAAAAAAAAATCTAGGTCGAATTTCGAAAAAATCGCTTCGAGGTGCACAACTACATGTATAGATCTTCTTGAGTACCAAATTTCGTGTTTCTAGGTATAGCGGTTTGTCCGTAACGCTGCCGAAAGACACACACACACACACAGACTTCTTCTTTTATAATAAGTAGAGACATTAAAGTTTTATGCTGGTTGAATGAACTTTTCAAGTCAAGGGGCCACTCCTATAACCAGTAACTAAATTTTGTTTGATTCATTCGAGATACTTTATGCGTCAAAAAATTTTCACAAAATCAAAAAGAGCAAATAAACATTTTTAAAAGAGTTTTAAAATTCATTCAAATTTCTCAAACAATTCCGACATTTGTTATTTAAATCGTTGCTGATCATGTTGTTAAACTTCATTATATTCCCTTAATCCATTTTTAAGGGATGTGAGAACAAATATTTATGAGGTCTTGTGACAAAATCCCATCATCAATGAAATATTGAAATAGTTTTGGCATTTAGTGTTTAGCTTGCGTCCAACATAGTTCTAAATTCCATTTGATTCCTTTGCCATTTTTTAGGAATGGAACGAACATGTTCTGAGTTTTCGCAAAATCTATAAAAATATTTGAAGTACTTTGACGCCTACAGTTCAAGTGACACATGTGAAGATACTAAATTTTATTCCACACGCTTCAGTGGTGTGTATGTAATCGACAAATATTTTCACATTTTGAATAATTTTTTGCAAAATTTCAAAATCTAATCAATTTTTTTTAATTCGACAGCCATACTTTAAATAGAGATCCCAGATATTATGTCACCAAATTTCGTTTCATACGTTCTAGTCGTTAATACGTGATGCGAAACAAATTTTTACACATTTTGCAAACGATTTTGAAACGATTTTCGTAAAGTGTCAGAATCTATAACTTTTTTTAAATTTTAACATCTACAGTTAAATTGAGTGACCCCCTATCCTGCACTTAATTTCATTTCATTCCTTTTATCTGTTTTACGCGATGCCCGAACGAATATTTACGCATTTTGAAATAAATTTCGCAAAATCTCAAAAATCCATTTTAAGTTTTTTGAAAAATCCGACGCCTATAGTGTAAGTTGAATGACCACCTATCACACAACCAAATTTCCTTTCATTCCTTGCAGTCGTTGTTTCGTGATGCTGGAACAAAAATGTACGCGTCTCAAAACGATTTTTGCAAAATCTCAAATTTAATCAAAATATTTTTAAAATTCGACTCTTATAGTTTAAGTTAAACAACTACCTATCACGCCACGAAATTTCATATTATTCGCTTTCCTCGTTATTATGTGTTGCTCGAATAAATGTGTACGTATTTTGAAAGAATTTTCGCAAAATCTCAATCTAATCAAATTTTCTTTTAATTAGATACCGATAATTTAAGTTGAATGACCACCTATCATATCACCAAACTTCATTTTATTTGCTTTGGTGGTTATTGCGTGATGCGCTAACAAAAATGTAATCAGTTTGAAACAGTTTGCGCAAAATCTCAAAATCTTTTCGAAACTTTAAAAATTCACCACCTATAGTTTAAGTTATGTGACCACTTATCATGTCACCAAATTTGATCAGATGGGAAAGGTATAAATAATTTATGAGAAAAAATGTGCTCAGATAAGCAGGTAAATGTGTAATTCATTTATTTGTTTTCATTCGTATTAGGCAAACTAAAGCTGCAAACAAACATTTCCAGAAATGCAAACGTTTTTAAACCCAAGTTGTGTGCGTTGTGCATGACAACTCAATTAAACATAAATATGACACAGTTTTCATATATGCTGGTTGTCACAAACTTTTGGCAGTTTTAAAGGATTTTAAAATATCTTAGTTCAGATATGTCTAGTTTTCATACAAGATGAAATATTTACAGCTAATATTAGCTTTAACGTTATCAATCAAAACATTTCAAATGCGTTGGTGTGCTGAAACATTCAGTTGTGACACTTCAATCGTGCAAATTTGAAATTTGGGATCAGTTAAATGAAGGTTAAATAAATTAATTACTTTGAAGATAATTACTTTTATTGTAAAATAGAATCTGGACATGTTGAATGTTTATAAAAATTTACATTGTTCTCGGTTTATACGATTTTTCATCAGTTTAAAAAAAAATTCCAAAATATAATTAGATGTAACTCTAGTAATAACGCATGTGTATTGCATGAACACATATTTTCAATGTCTTAAAAATACGACGGTTATCCACGTTAGATCGTGAGAAAACCGCCCAAAACCCCAGACCGTTAGATCGACAGCCAGATCCCTGGACATACACACTTCAGCCGTTTTCCAACAATATTGTGTTTTATCGAGTTTTATCCCAACAATATCGGTGTTATTAGTCAGCCTAATCAAGCTTTTATCTTTAGTTTTTATTATTAGCATTAATCAACCTTTAATTAGCATTATTTGAGCTTAAAATCAAGCTTTTTTTTTTTCAAAGATGTACTAAAATGTATAAGATATTGGCTAAGCTTCGATATACCGCCTACATTTTTTTCGCGCTAAATTTAGCGGAAAGGGATTTTCCGGTAACCCTAACGACTTGCGTTGGCGACATTGGACGAAGGCTATTAAGGGCAAACCCAGCCGGCGGCCAATGAGAGAGCAATCTCTTCCGCACGTGGAAGCTTGTGATGTGGACTACATTTCACATTCTTGTTTGCAGGTAGTAAGTCGACCGAATTTTCTAGCGCTTCTACTAAGGGACTGTGATCTTTTGATATTTTATTTTGGAGGTTTATTGGAAGAATTTAAAATGGCCTCGAAAGACTAAGTAGCTTTCCGAGTAGAAAAATTTCAGGGTATTTTTGAGTCGAATTAAGTTGCCTGTTAATAAGCCCTCGTGTATATAAATCTTTGTTCCTTGGTTTTAAGTGAACGAGGGGGGTAGGAATATTTACATCAAGTTTGTTACAATGAATATTTTTGTCATTTACGTCATCAAAATTTTGTGTTAATCATTGTGGACGTCACTAACCATTTTATAGTTTTTGACGCAAACGTTTTTAATGCATTTTGTGGAGTGACACGTGAAGCAGGCTCCACGTGCCTCACTCCGGTAACTGTGCACTATTTGTACAGGCGAATGGCTTTACAATTTTTATCTTTTTCCTTAAAACGCTCGACTCGTTTTCTTATTTTTTCAGTTTTTGGACTACTTTTTTTGTCAAAAATGAACGGGCGGCAGGATCCCCCCCTCGCATAAAAGTAAAATTATTTGTGAAATTTAAATTTTCAAATTTTTAATCCGAAATTCTTGTTAGAAAACACGATTTCTGTGTCCATCAATTCTTAAATTTCCTTGAATTTATTCGTGTTTAGGTTCCTAACTCTAAATTATTTCTAGAATTTTTCAATTTCTAATAGTTTTTGCGCTTTCGGATACGCATTTTTATGGCCCTAAATTCTTGTTCGAAAACGCGAATTCTATGTTCATCAAATCTGAAATTTTCTTGATTTTATTGTTGTTTACATTATTAACCCTAAATTTTTTGTAGAATTCTTCTAATTCTTATAGTTTTTCCGGTTTCGAAACGTGGTTTCACGGCCATTTTTTTATTTTTCGCGCCGTCGAAAACGGCATTTTTGGCCACTTCTCTTTTTCTTTTGGCGCCATCGAAAACGGCCTTTGGCACCAAAAAAAAAATCGCCAAAAATCTAGGTAGGGGGTATATCGAAGGTGAGCCAAAGTATTTTTCGAGAAAGTATTCAAGCTCAAACACTTACTGCAACACACAAATTCATCCTAGCTTATAATCATTGGCGGAGGTGCTTAGAAAATTCATTAAATATTACTCTTTCCAATGTAAAATAATAGATAATTTTTCAAAGTTTGAACCTTAATGCTTCTTTTGACCTCATGTAAAATAGCACATGTTCAATCGATATTGGAGCAGCCAAAATTTTTCAATTAAGGTGGCGCAAAAACAACATAAGAAATCAAGGCTAGTTAGAAAGCAAGAAGCTGTTTCTATTACTTTTTATTTTCTGTACGAAGAATCGAAAAATGAAGATCATATTTCTAATAGAACTCCTAGAATATATAAATTGACAATAAGATCAACAAAGAAGAGCATTCAAATGAAAGCCTCATTATCTTCTTTAGATCGGGCTTGTGACAGAACATGTGCGTGAGATAAAAGTGCCGCAATTATCGGAAGTACTGTTCTGGAAGGTGTAGAAATTGTTTCGCAAACACACACTGCAAATATACAGAACGAAAATTAGAAGACAAGGCAGAAACTGCAAAGCACTATTTTACTTAAATAAAACTTAATAGTTCATCTGTCAATACGTGGTGTACATAGGTCGTAGACAATTTCATCGTCCTTTTACCAAGCGAAGTTATTAATCCATCCAAATTAATTGATATTCAAAGTACTCTTCTGCTCTTGTTTCTTTTTCTGGATTAGACTGCTAACTTGGTGACTGTTCTAGGATACCTCAGTACATTATGAGCTTCTGCTATTTTTTAGCAGATGAAAAGAGAGTGATGACCTGACCCGCTGGTCTGGGGATTAAACTACCGTATTAGCCCGAATATAACGTGAATCCCCGAAAATTTTCACCATTATAATTTAAAAAATCCTATGCTTAGACCTCGAATTAATCCCAATTATAAAGTTTCAACATTCTACATCCAATTGTTTTTGAGATATGCGAGTTTAATGAATTTCGGCCCATAAGCCTACTATATTTAGAATCTTTTGGGCGGCCCTGTAGATACTATCCAGTCGAATGGGACCGAAAGGGGAGGTGCACAACTAGATGTTACAACAATCCTAAATATAAAGTTTTAACATTCTATGTCTAATAGCTTTTGAGATATGAGAGTTTAATGAATTTCGTCCCATAGAGCGTCCCAGCAAACACGCTACTGCCCGGAAAATGACGGCAGGGTACCCGCCGTGCTGGCAAAGTGCCGTATGCCGGGAGCACAGTACATTGCCGTCAGTTTAAAGTCACTGGAATACCAATGCCTGAAAAATGCATATGCGCCAGTACATTACCAGTAATGGTGAAATGCCTGTTGCGCCCATGTGTCTAAAACATGCACAGCATAGTTAACGGCGTGGTACTGTTTAAAATGTATCGGGCCAGCACTTTTTAGAGGTAATGAGCCAGTAAATATTTCTTAGTGTTAGCATAAAATTTCGTTATTTCATTTAAATAAATGGGACCTATATGAGATGTCGGCCCGAGGCCCGCACGTTGGCTTAATCAAACTCTGATAGGCGTTCATATTATTATTATTATTTTTATTATTATTATTATTAGGGGGCTGCAGCCTCCTCCCCCGTGAAATGGGACAGTTTACTTAGCTTGCAATTATACATTTAGCTTATAATTGGACGTTAGCTTACAATTTGATACCCAATTGCTCTCCGAAATAAAATTCTGGCTACGCTACTGCTTTCCCACATAATGTAAAAGCTGTAGTCGAGCTAGCCTTGCTGTAAATTTGAAAGAGAAAGCTACACACTAAATTACAAAATCTGTGTTTTTTCTCGGCTTACTGATGTGCAGTTTTCAGTTCTAGGTTAGGAAGTTTATTTGGCTACTTGATATCGATTGACAGTTTCAACAGTTTTTTGTAGCTGCCCTAGGCGGTTGCCCAGTTTGCCAAACCGAAGGATGTATACCGGTGGGGGCGGGGGGTCCATCCGAAATTTCGTTTTTTGTTAGCAAAATAATAATGATGAAGAATGAAATCTTTGTGTGAAAATTTTTGCCTTTTTTAAAGTTTGGACTCCTTTCAAAATTTTTGGACACTCCCCGAATTTTTTTTTTTGGCGGGGGTACGTCTCTGGCCACCCCCTAAGGAAAGCTATAGGGCTCCTGCACTTATTTTCTTAGAAATAATGAGGCAGTATTTTCATGTAGTAGTCAAAATTAGAAACTACGCAGATATTTTGTTCAGACTCATTTATTTAAAAACGCCATTTAGATTGTTCTCCCCCGTTATTCCCCGCATTTTCTGCTTTTCTTACGAAACTTCTGGCAGGTGCAAAAAAATAAATAAATAAATAAATAAATAAAGAGACAGACATATATATCAGACCGCTTTCCCAGCTTAAAAACTGCTAGTCTCATATTTGGCGACATCAGATTGCAATATTCGAATTGTTTTCGCAGATCTGGCTATATTTATTGATATGTATAGGGGGGGCACAGAAGGGTTATAGGCGGCTCTAGTGAGATGTTATGAAAAGTTGGCGAGTTTCATTACAACGAAAGTGGCGATTTTTGAGTTTATAAGTTTTGGCAACCCATTCTATTGAGCACGCATCCCATTCTATTACGTTAAACAACGGCCAAATTTTATTTGTTATTTGATGAATTACGCATGAAGTACTTTAGGGATACAAAAGTTTTCAGATTCCTCAATGTTGTATATAGCTTTCGAAAAAGTTAAATTGGTATTTTTAAACAGTTTCAGAAGACCAGTAAAATTTCATCATTTGGAACAGTTATTTATATAAAACAACGCTGTTTCAATGGTGATATCTTGTTGGTTCATAATACATTTCCAAGCCTTTGGATTTTATGTGAAAGATTTGGGAAAATAACAGGTAAATTTTAAGAGTTTCACTGTTTTTAATATATACTAGCTGCGTGACCGTTCTTCGCACGGTTGGAAACGAATATTTTACTAAAATCTAATTGTAACTATCTATGCAAAAGCAAAATGTCAAAAAGTTCAAGTAGTCCTTTTGTGGAAACTATCGTGGAATATATTATGCAACGTAGGATTATGGTTTAATTAGTTATAAGACGATCGTTGAAAAATAATGAATATAGCACTTTTAATTTCACGAAATAGTTATTAACGTGGTATACTGTTCTTCAACCCATATTATCCAAACAAATCTACTATTACTACCAGAGATAAAAATGAGAATACTATCTATTACTTATATTAATATTCTCTATCTTCGTTTCTCAGTCTGTAATGCTCAATTTAAAGAAACAGATTAGATATTTTAAACCAACGATGTCTTTCTACTTTTTGGTGATTCTGTGAAATTTATGCATTGCCATTAAAACAGATCTCCATATATTTTTAAGCATAATTCTTGTCTGATTGGCGTATTTAGCACAACAAAATATTTCATCTCGCAGTGGTGGAAAAAGTCCAAGCTGTACCAATTTAAATATTATTTAAATCCACCATGGTTAGACTCGTGAAAACAGCAAACTGTGTAATCTCGAGGAACTATTTGGAATAGCTTAAATTGCGAATAGGGCGTTAAATTGTGTTGCGAATTTCCGAATTGAGTTTTCGAATTTCAGACAACTTTTAATTTATGACGTCACGAACTGACCAGGGTAGTCGAATTTAGTCATTTCGCGCAGTAGTTTTCAAACGTAGTAATATTGAAACATACGACGTTGAAAAACTCTCGCTTGCAACAGAACTTTATTAAAGTTAATTTGAGAGATATTGGGGTTATTCCTAGCTAATCGCTATTTCAAATATTTTCCGTATCCATATTGCTAATGATGTAACTTTTCTGCATGAGCTTGTTAAGTTACTAAAATTTAACAAAAAAAGAGTATATCTAATATAGATAATATACCGCCAAAAGTCGTCCAAATTTGGACACATTTTGCACGATTTTTGGGAATACATACAACGACCGTCGTCAAACCGATAGCGAATACTATGAATTATGTTAATTAGTATTTTGCATCTTGTGCCGACATTTGAATTTCCCACGATTTAAAAAAATGCAAGATTCTTTTCGTTATTATGGTTTCTGAAAAATCACAAAGCTCAAAAATCGCTAAGGGTAACACTCGCATTAAACAAAATACTTTGAATTTTTACAATAGTAATTTTTGCGTCAAAACCTTTTAATGTAATTAGATTTCTAACTCATTTTCATGAGGTCAAAATGACATCATTCTCAGTTGCGATATCTAACATGAATTAGTGAAAGAAGAAAAAGAAAGAAAAAACATGTTATTTTATTTTCTACAAAATCTGATAATCTGGGTGGAAGTTTATTATTTCGCTCGTGGTGTAATTTTTTGTCAAAACTTGTTAACCAAGATTTTTAATGCATTTTTACAGTGACATAAAAATGACGTCAGTCTCACTTGAATTATTGAAAGTAATAAATAAATAAATCTAACTTTGTTAACTATGCTCACGAATGTGCTGAAATCGGTTATTTGAGTAGCTTTCTACCCTCAAAATTGCGAAAAATCGTAAAAAGTTAGAGAACCCGGACGAACAAACAAACAAACATACTTTCACACTTATATAATAGATTGCATGAAAACTTCGATTAATTTTAAAGAAGCGCAGATATGTTAATGTTCTATTTTTTTCATATTTAATGTCTTTTCATTTTTCGAGTTCTAAGAGATGTAGATATTAATGTTTTCACTTATTGTTATATTTAACAACTTAAGTGGCAACAATGGATTCCGTTACTACGGAAACTGTAGCAATCTTTAAAATAGAACATGAAATGAATTATTTATGTTTACTTAGCTAGAACTGCCATATTGGCGTAATTAACGCCACAAATTGATGGTAAATAGCTAAAATGAATCACAAATTAAACTTAACAACAAATTCAAAAATTTACTTTCAGTCCTTACAATACCCACAATTTTTACCGGGCTGAAAAACCATTCTTATTCACCTCCAAAAGCAAAGAAAAAAGAAAAGAATTCCGATTTTATTACACCTTGTTTGGTGGGATTTAAAAAAAAATATCCAAGCATACGCTCATAATATCGACTCATTCCAATCGTGGAATGTAATTAGTAGCACAAACGCGAGAACACACTCTATTAAACACAGTGTTACACTATATTTGAATATATATCGCCAGCTTTGATAAGAAAGGTAAAGTAGGAATCAACATACATTTTAATTTGTAAAGCAAAAAATTTATTAGACAGTATTAGTTATATGCCATTCTAACAGTTACCAGAAAAAGAAATTTCCGTAGAACTGCTTTAACGAACAAGAATCAATGATTTTTTACACATTCGATCGCCAAAGTGCCAACATACACCATTTTGCGAGATTTTTTTCAAGGAATCATTCGAAGCATTAAAATAAAGGCAACCAAAATGGGAAATAGTAATCTATCACTCATATGGTTTGATCGCCAATTTACAACAGGCATCTACTTGAAAAGGAGCAGTATTTTAAATTATTAACTATGTGTTAATGTATTTTATTCGTCGTTAACTATGATGTACAAAATGCGAGAATTTCAATTACCTTAAATTTGGCGGATTTTCCCCTCACTTTAATCAATTTACTTAATTTGGTGAAAATTCTCAAGTTAGATCGTTTAAATTCGCCTTAATAACTGCATTATTTCTGCACTAATCACTGCTAAATTAAAAAAATTAAAGCTTAACTCTAATAAAACCTACACTTGTTTTTAAAAATACTATTTCGGTACGCTCTCAGTAAATTGCGCCAAGCTTAAAACTGTGCAAATCGGTAGAACCTACTACTTTCTCAAAATCGCCAAATCAGCCATTTTTTCCCTCCAAACTAAAAAATATACATATTAGTCTCGGAAATCTCCCAATCCCTTATTCTTTTACACATAAAAAACATTGAATTCCTGCTCTGATTTCACATGCACGCAATACTTTAATTAAAAATAACTTTGTAAATAATCGAAACAGAAAAAAAAATCATTATTTTTTTTATTTTTACTGCAGGAGTCTAAATAATTTAATAAAATAGCCAAACATGGCAACCTCGATGCTTATTTCTCACTTTTTTGACTGCAGGGGTTACAATTGCGGAATACGGAGATCAAAAATTAGCGTTTTTGACGGGTTTTTTATCAATATCTTCTAAAATAATTCGAATTTCGAAATTTAAATTAGCGGAAGACCTTCCTCGGAATTTTCCGAATCTGTGGACACCTCGATCGCAACTCAACTCCCAGCCGTTTCGGAGGAGATGATGTTACACACAGACAGACAGACAGACGCGTACAGATTTTAATAGTATAGACTAGCTGCTTGCCCGTTCTCCGCACGGTAGGAAACGAAAATTTTCCTAATATACATATAAGTCAAATTAAACACAGTAATGCGGAATCTCTAACAGTGAAAAAATGCTGGAATTCTGACGAAAAGCTGACTCCATGAGTGGAAATTTGAGACGATTGCAACATGATGACACAAAAACTACGTCATTGTCACTGGCGATCAGAAAAGTAAGAACTTTACGGTATGCAGACGAAACGTTTCTCTTTCGAAAAATGCCTTATTTCTACATCATATAATTCTCTTTTTTTAGGTTTAATTTATAGCATTCATACATACCATATGAATAACATTGCATGATGTTGAATACTATTTTATCTTATCTTGCATTTCGTAAAGCGTGGACAATGCATTAGCACAGTTATGTTGCAGATGACTTTATTAAATTTTACCCAAATTTAAAAAACCTATACGAAACAATCGATGCACATTGTACGTTCAGAAACCAAAAATGCATCCTGTTTCCGTGAAGATCTTGTCGCTTTCGTAAATGAAAATATTTGTGACGTAACTTAAGCGGAAAAGCTTATTACCCTTACTGAACTCTTAATACAGTAGCACACTTGTTACATAAAACTAACGTTGATCTCACTGCCAATTCACCCTAAATAAATAACTAATTTCATATTTTATTTTTAACATAGATGAATTGCATAGTGTCAAATTCAATATTAAACAAAATCTGAAATCGTTTCTAGAGCTCTAGGTCTTGTAACTGGAGTAACTGGAATATATATGAAAAAATAAATAGAACTTTAACATATAAGTAATTTATATGAAATATTCTAAGCACATTGGATCCCGTTATTCGGAAAGATTCCACAAACGCCATGGGAAGAAAGAGCAATTAATTAATTTCATATTATGTTTTGTATTCCTTGCAAGCGCCTTTGTTATGTACATGATTGCAACATCATTCTCGTACACGATGCTTATTCTATAGTCTCTGGTGATTTATTTTGGATTTTCATTTCATATTCCTGACTTTTCATACTTTTGAAATTTTGTTGCTTTGCGCATGTGAATAATCGATTTCGATTATCATTTCGCATTACAGCTACCAATTAAACAGTTTTCCATATCGCTTCTTCCATGTTAACGACGTTAATCTGCCTTTTTCTAGTTTAAAAAAAAACGCCTACAAAGTTTCATTGCTTCAATTTAGACACACAGAGGGGTTAGGCAAATACGCACCCGACAAATTGCTTTCTTAAGTACGCCGAAGCAGCACATACGTTAGCGTGTAATGTGCTTCTCCGGATAATCTGACAGCAAAACAGAAGACAATGACGTGAAATGACGTCACACGCGAAGGAAATAAAATGAAAAATATGCAGAATTGCCTGAAAAAACTTCGATTATTTTTAATGCGCAAATATGTTAAAATTCTATTTGTTTCATATTTAATGCGTTTTCACTTTTTGGGTCTTAAAGTGATTAGAAATGATGGTTTCACTTAATTT
>JAWZYV010002898.1:0-24848 GCA_038373885.1 Cheiracanthium punctorium | reverse complement strand
AAAAAGTATGTAATGAGAATGCCAATCATGTAAGTGTATCCATTGATACAAAAAGCAAGGTTTGTGATATAACAAGGTGGCATTGTAGAATGGGACACCTTAATTTAAAAGATCTGATAAATTCAGCAAGTAAAGGTAGTGTTGACTCTAGATTAATTTGGCAGGGCGCAGCGCCCGGCTGCCTTTTTGTTATCTTTTTAGCGCCCGGCGGCCCTTTTGTCGTCTTTTTAGCACCGGGCGGCCCTATTTCTCTTCTTTATGCGCCCTCCTGCTTTTACATTTTTATTATTATTAGTAAACAACCAGCACTTTTTATTTCCTACATACCATTTGCGGCCCATCACGCTAATACGTTAATTAAAACGGTTTTACGATTGAGTACAATAATCCCATCATAAAAATAGGTTCGACTGAAAACGGCCCTTTCACAAAAACCGTCTATGAAATCCGATCTTTCCCACAAATGTAATTTATTAAAATGCTTTTTTCAAATATTCTACTCTTTCAGATCGAAATACTCCTACTGCCCTTTTCTTTGTTTTCTTTTGCGCGAGCCGAACAGCCGCGCGAGCCGTAACCCGAAAAGGCACCTCTTGTATGTTTTGTTTTTGCTGACTAAAGCGAGAAGCCCGATCGGCATTTCACTTAGGAGTTGGGGGAAGAAAATACGGTTGGGAAATTCAAAATTTTCTCAAGTTATCTAAAAATTTCTGATTCCATCTGTCAATCTTCAAATATCGGTGGCTACGTTTGATAAATATGTAGTTGCGAATTATCAAACGATCATTATACCAGAGTTCGTCGCCAGCTGTATATAATTATTGCTCTTCTCGATGTCTTTAATCGTTTCGCAACACTAGCAAGTCCTCCCCCCCCCCTAAACGATTTGCTCTTTTTAATCGGCTTTCTTAGTACATATTCGTAATGTATAACAGTTATTTACTAATCATATATAATTACAGATGATACAGAAAGAATGCCTTAGCAAAACGACGTTTTGCGATTCGAAAATTCGCGGGATTTGCTTGTTTGTTATGGCAAACCTAGACAAGGGATATCTTCTAAGGGGGGGGTGCCTTGGTTTGTGACTTTTTAAGGAGTTCTAATGTGTATTGACGCGTACATCTGGATGAAACCGACCAAAACTCCAGACCGACAGTCGCGCGGGCGGGGCCCGCTGAACGTGGGAACTTCAACACTTCAGCCGTGTACCATGTTCAGTGGCTTTATCTACTCAAATCCATCTGAAAATCGAGGGATTTGCGACGTTTTGGGAATACATCAATTGAAACACATTATGCTTTTGCCAAAATCAGAGCATAATAATGATCTTTTGCTTTAGCAATGTAGTGCTAGGGTTATTGGCGCCCGGTGCGGTCTTTCAGTTTGCCGCCCCATTCTTTCTAAGTTTCAGCATTCTGCCCCCATTTCGGCCCTTTAGTTTTCCACTTTATTATTTCTAAGTGTCCTGCCGGCCACCATGTTTGTTTTTTTGCCGCCGGGGCAGACCCCCCCCCCACTTATTACGCCACAGTTTTAATTACATAAAAGTGGAGTAAATGCAGAATTTAGTAAAGCAGACTATTGACAAGATTTGGTATTCTAAATATTAATTCTATACACCTTCCGATTTTAAAATTCCCAACATTTTAATGAATGAAGAAAGGGAAAAAAAAATAATAATAAAAGCAAAAGAAAGCTAGTTCTGGAAAAGGATGTCTTCAGAAAACAAATTGTGTCATAAGTTAACAGCTAGGTTATTCATAAAACAAACTGTCATCTATTTAAGCTTATTTTCAGTTAAAAAAAAAAAAAAGAATTCTGCAAGGTTTATTAATAGATAATTTGTTTAAGTACTTTCGGCACCAGGATGTTGATTATTTTAATTATATTAAGCTGATTAAAAACATTTGATAGTTAAAATAAATATTGATTAGTACTATTTTTATTTTAAAAAGATTAAAGCAAGGTTTAAGAAAGAAAATTTAGTGTTTTTAAAGAGACCTTTTTAAGTATGTTACAAGAAATTAAAAATAAAGCTTTATGAAAAATAAATTATTGAAAATATTTTAAACTTTATTTCATACATACCTTTGGACAATTCTGTGAGTTAAAAAAAAAATATTAATTTTATACCTGCTAAAAACTTACATGTAGTATTTATTTTTATTTATTTTAAAGAAATAGTACTTTTTAAAAAACTTATATTCACTTTTCATGAATGAGCAAGCATTAAATTAGAAGTGAAAGAGGAATAACAAATATATTTCAGTGATTTGATTTGATATGGTGTTGTACATTCCAACAATAGGATGTATTACAAAATTTGCATGACTATGTCATTTTTTCCAGCAATCTTCTGTGTTCTGAATTAAATTTCCCCAATTTCTGTAGTTATCAATTGATGGATGAGTTAAATTGTTTGATGCAATTTTAATAATGTCTAATAGTAATAAGGGTAACTGAAAATCTTTACTTGGTACTCCATTCAATAATTATTGCAAACAAAAGAATTTAAATAAAATTCTGATTTATATAATTTAATTTTATACATCCTGCATTGCAGAAATTTTATTAATTTTATTACATGCTAAACACATCTACCCTAATCCACTTACACTGACAGTCCTTTTCTGTTTAAAAGTTTGTACCAATATAGGTGAAATATCATATATGAATGAGATTCAGTAATTGTGGTCCAGTAGTGATAGTGTGATAAAATGGAGGAACAAAAATTAACAGTCCCTCTGCCCTCCCCTACTGCCTAACAAATCATGTCTGGCTAAAAATTTCTGAAATCTTCTTCAATAAATGTACTATTCTTATAAATAATAAACATGTATGTCACGTAATTTTGAGAAAAAAAATTAAGCAGAAAATTCAACATTACTTATATTAAAACTTCTTTATGCTAGAAGTTTTTTTTTAAATCAAAACTTCTAGTTATGTAGATTTAATTCACATATTTATGTCATGTTTAGACCAAAATATTATCAACAAATTATTTTTCCTATTTCGCTTACACTTACTTCTACTGTATATTTTCTCCAAAAGAAGGGGGGGGGGGGAGACTAAGACAAATTGGAAAAAATCTTACTATGCATTGTAAGTCAGAACACATATTACAACTCTACATGTTAAAGTTTCGGGGATCAGATCGTTTCAAACCAGTTTCTATATGTTATCTACCTGTACATTCTCGTGGAACCCCAAAGTGCCCTTTTTGAGAACAGGGTGCCCTTTTTGAAAACTTACCCCCCGGCGGCCCTTTTTTTCTAGAGTCAACACTATAAAGGTAATATTAGGGGTTTAAATATTGCGAAACCATCGGATGAATTTAATTGCGAAGTGTGTGCATTAAACAAATTATCGAGAGCGCCTTTCCCTAAAAAGTCAGAGAGAGTTAGTAATTTGTTAGAAGTGATACATTCAGATCTTTGTGGCCCATTTCGGATTCCTTCATTAGGTAAGTCTGTCTATTTTATGACTTTCATTGATGAGTATTCGCGCTATTGTGCAGTTACATTTTTGGAAAATAAAAGCGAAGCTCTATCAGCATTCAAGGAAATTAAATGTCTTTGGGAAAATCAAAAGTCTAGGAAAATTAAAGTTTTTATGAGTGATAATGGAGGAGAATTTATAAACAGGGAATTTGAAAATTTCTTAAAATTGCAGGGAATTCAACATAGGTTGTCTGTTCCGTATTGCCCGGAACAATCTGGGATAGCGGAGTGAAAAAAATAGATCGTTGGTTGAAACAGCCAGATGCATGTTATCGCAAGCTAATTCACCGCTTTATTTATGGGCAGAAGCTATAAATACTTTTAATTATGTTAGAAATAGATGTCCTACAAAAGCAATTAATGGAAAAACTCCTTATGAGTTATGGAATGAAGTAACCCCCAATGTCAGTTACTTTAAAATATTTGGTTGTGCAGCATTCTGTTTAAATGATAAACCAAAACACAAATTTTCAGCTAGATCAAGGAAAGGGATATTTGTAGGTTATTCGGATAATTCTAAAGCGTTCCGCATTTATTTACCTGATGAAAGAAAAGTAATTATTTCGTGAAGCGTTAAATTTTTTGAAACGTTTGATAGTAGTGTTTCTCCTTCTCTAATAGATGAAATCATAGCTGAGGAAAACATCCCCATAATTTTTGAAAATGAGTTCTCGAGCCAAGACCCTACGGGTAAACATGAACGAGGGGGTTACATTTGAAATCGAAACCCAAGCCCCGGTTAGTGATGAGTCAATGTCCGAATCCCCTATCCCTAGCGAAGAAAAACGAGAGGCAAAAGAAAATGTCTTATCGCTCCGAAACCGCGATGTTGTGCGCGCGAATGAGGGGGAAATTGCAGGTGTTGTTTACAACTGTAGTTCTGAAATTCCTATAAGCGATGCTCTAAAGGATTCGGAGGCGAAGTTATAGTATGAAGCCTTAGTTAGGGAGATAAAGAGCATAATAAAAAATGAGACGTTTGAATTGGTGGATCGACCCAAATCTGGAAAATGTATTGGTAGTCGATTTATTCTTAATAACAAATATAACGCGGATGAAACGCATTTAAAATGCAAGACGCGACTAATCGCGAAAGGTTTCAATCAGAAACCTGGGATAGATTTTAATGAAACTTTTGCGCCTGTTGCAAGACAAGGGTCTATTCGCCTTATGGCTGCCTTATCAGTAAATTTGGGAATACAAATTCACCAATTCGACGTAACCACAGCTTATTTAAATGGGAACTTGGAGGAAGAAATTTTTATGGAATGCCCTAAATATTTCAGAGAAACATTAGAGAAATTAATTTTGCAGGAAAAACCTAATAGCGAATACTATAGAAAAAGTAAGAAAATGCTAGAAATTCTTGACGAAGGGGACAAAGTTCTTTATTTGAAAAAATCACTATACGGGCTAAAGCAAGCGGGCAGGTGTTGGAATGTCAAAGTAAATGATATACTAAACAATTTTGGAGGAAAAAGATCTGATGCCGACCCTTGCATGTATTATATTAAAAGTGATAAAGGACTAACTATAATTGTAATTTATGTTGATGACATTTTATTCATGTCGCAAGACCCAAGCATGATAGGAGAGTTTAAAAATCACCTAGAAAGGGAATTGGAAATAAAATATGAGGGCTTGGTTAAATATTGTTTAGGAATAAATTTTCAACAGAAGGATGGAACAATTACAATGAGCCAAGAAAGTTATATCAAAGAGCTATTGGATCGGTTTGGTATGGTCGAAGCAAAGACAGTAAGTTGCCCTATGGACGTAAGCATTAAATTGAAAAAGGGAGAAAAATGCGACGATGAATATCCCTACCGAGAATTAGTAGGGGGGTTAATGTATTTGGCAACATCCACCTGACCTGACATTTCTCATGCCGTTAGCCAACTTAGCCAGTTCTTAAATTGCTACGATAAGACCCACTGGACTGTTGCAAAGCGTGTCCTGCGATATCTTAAGGGAACTATTAATTATGGTCTGAAATTTAGAAATACTAACGATCCCTTATATGGTTATGCAGATGCTGACTGGGGTAATTGTACCGATGATCGAAAATCATATACAGGTTATTGTTTTATAATGAGTGGTAGTACGATAAGTTGGGAAAGTCGGAAGCAGTGCACTGTAGCCCTGTCTTCTACTGAGGCCGAGTATATGGCTCTTCCTGAAAGTACTAAAGAGGTACTTTACCTAAGTAAAATTGTAAATGAGATAGGTATTTCAAAAATTGGAAAAATAAGAATACTAACTGATAATATAGGTGCCATTAAATTATCAGAGAATCCCGTGTTTCATGAGAGAACCAAACATATAGATGTGAGGCATCATTTCATAAGGGAAACAATAAATAGTGGAAAAATCGAAATAGCGCATGTTTCCACCGAAAATATGGGTGCGGATGTGCTTACAAAACCACTATCAACTGCTAAGCACACTAATTGTATTGATATAATTGGTGTGGGTGATGTGAAAAATTTCGATAGAATAGGTTGACATTGTGGGGGGGGGGGTGTTAGAGTATAAAATATTTTTTCCATATCTCCAATGCCACCTATTCTCTCCTGCGAAGCACTGCACAGGGGAACAAACTCTTACTACTGGCCACTTTGGAGGATATGACATCACTCCCTCCCCCCCTTTCTCTCCGAGCGTAGGAGGCGAAGGGTTGTGCATGTATTTTTTCTCCACACTTCTTCTGCTTCTCCCGGCGAATGCGCAATGTGAGAACAGCTTTGCTCAAAGTTTACTGAACTTTTATATTGTTATGTATGTTAATTGTTTCGTGGCGTATCTTTATTAAATGTATGTTCTCCAAACATGGATTTGTGTTTCGTCAGTGATTACTTCCAGTACCTCACAGTTTTCACCCTGAAAACTCAGAGAATAGTGATTGTGAGCATCTGTCAAGTGTTTAAATTTCTGCTTTCTGTTCTCAGCAGACAGATGTGTTCACTTTTAGTGCCGTTGCCGCTAATAAAGTTTTGTTTTGTTTTGAGCTGTAGATATTGTATAAGGTGAATCAGTGATCTCATTTTATTTTATTCTGTTGTTGTTTAAAAGAGGATAAACTTCACTGATTTCTTTAAAGAGAAACAAGGTTCTTATTTGAGTAGATTTATCTAGTAATTGAAATATACATTAAGTAGAATTGTTATTCATGTGCCGAAGTGTTTTCGAAAATTTTATATTTGGTTAAATGAATAAATTGTTATAAATACTTTTAGAGAATATTTAGATATTATAAAAGTTGAGTTATGTCATACCTTGCTAAGGGAAAGAAGCAAGATTTAGTTAAGTTAGCCAGTGAACTTAACATCGCAGTTCAAGAGGATTATAAAATAATAGATTTAAAGAATGCAATTCTTAAAAGTGCAGGGTATGATGAAGAATTCACTAAAGAATTGCTCGATAATTTGATAACTGAAAGGAAAGAAAATGAAGCGTGATTAATTCAAACTGGAAATGATGACCGTATTTTTGAATTAGAGAAACTTAAGTTACAAAATATAACCCATGCTACAGAAACAGAAACCGTTCTCACGCCTAGTAATTCAGGTGTATCTAAATTTGAAATTAAGGGGTTAATTCCTCAATTTGACCAAAAGGTAGATGACATTAGTACATTTTTAAACCTTTTTGAGAAACAATTGACCTTTTTGAAAATACCAGAATCAAAATGGGTAGTATACCTGATCGGGCTTTTACCTATTGAAATTTCAAAGTTAATTGCTATAGAATCGGATTCTCAGAATAACCCACAGGAGTATGCGGAAATAAAAAAGATTTTATTATGCCGATTCAAGATGAGTGCGGAAAAATTTAGATAATCCTTCGTCCAACACAGGAAAAGTCCAGACTCTATGTGGAGAGATTACTTCTATGACTTAAGAAATTTTTTTGAAGGTTGGCTCAATAAGCTGAATGTCACTACGTTTGATCAGTTGAAAGATCTAATAATTTCAGATCAAATAAAAAAGAAGTGTCCCCCTGATTACAAAGAACATTTTTTAGACCACTGGAGTGAGTGGAACGACCCAGTTTATTTAGTTGATAAACTAGATTCGTACGAAGAAATTAGAAACCTAAAAGGTAGAAACACAAAACAAGAACAACATAAGGAAAATTCTAAGTACAAGTTCAGTAATGAATTTAAAAATTGTAAGAATGGTGTTAATCATAAATACTCAACAAATAGAACTGTTAGTAAAAATTATGAAAGACCTATTAGCTGCTATGGCTGTGGGAAACCGGGTTTCGTAAAGGCAAAATGTCCTGTGTGTACGCCAAACGCTAAAGTTGATTCCGCCCAGGTTAGCTGCTTGAAATTTCAAACGTGTGCGATACAAGAACCCCAGGTGATGTTAATGAAGATTAAAGTAAATGGTATGTGGGGTCTAGCATGTGCTGAAACTGGGGCTAGCCACACCGTTACTGGTGAAACCCTGTATAATCTCCTCCGAGAACAAGGGATAAATTTTCATAAAGTAAATGTAAATGTAACACTCACGGACGGAGTGCCAAAGTTCTCTGAAGTTTATAACACCAATGTAGACATTGAACTAATGGGGAAAAGAATTCCTTCTACAATATACGTGTTACCGACAGCTAAAGATAATCATACCCTCCTTGGTACTGATTAATTTTTCTCCAAAGCTGGCATTAGCTTAGATACCCAAAACAAAATATGGTATTTCAACTGTGATCCTAGAAAAAGATTCAATTTTGAAAAAGATGTATTTGTACCACCTTGCAAGCCACATAGACACTTTTGACTCACCTGGTAATTTACAAGACTGTAGCACTATGTCATCTGATAAAGTTATCGAACCTCCTAAACTGAACACTTGTGTTTTAAAGGAGACTGAAGGCAGTCACTTATCTACTGAGGAAAGGTTACAATTATGTAAATTGTTAGAAAAGTTTACAGGTATCTTTAGTCTAGGGGGAGAGCCAATCCCTTTCATCCAGCACAAAATAGATACTCGCAACCACTCACCAGTAGCGGTACCACCATATAGAATGAATCCAGTCAAGAAAGAATTCCTTAAGCAAGAACTTGATAGGCTTTTGAAAGATGGAATCATCGAGGAGTGTGAATCTGCTTATGTTTCACCAGTGGTTCTCATACCGAAACCAAATGGTAAAGTGCGTCTATGCATAGACTATAGAAAGTTAAACGAAATTACAGTGGCTGACTCTTACTCATTACCCAGAATGGATGAGCTTCTCCATGAAGCCAAACAAACATCATTTATGTCAATAATAGATTTACAAGCAGGTTACCACCAAGTTCAATTCCATCTGGATGACCAGGACAAAACAGTCTTCGTGTGTCCTTTTGGGACCTTCAAATTTCTGAGAATGCCAATGGGCCTCAAAACGGCACCAGCTACATTTCAATGCCTTATGGATGGTTTCAGGAATGGCCTCGGCGACATCCTAACTCTTATGTATTTAGACGACATCATCGTCTTATCAGAAACTTTTGAAAAACATATATCAGATCTAAAAAGTGTTTTCCAAAGATTACTCTTATTTAAACTTCGTGCAAATAGAGAAAAATGTCATTTTGCTGTGTCTAGAGTAAAATACCTAGGATTTTGGATTACAAAGAACGGAATCGAGGTAGATCCTGAGAAGACATCAGCCATCCAGAATATACCACCACCCAAAAACGTAAAGGAAGTTAAATCTTTCCTACAAACATGCTCATGGTACAGACGTTATATAAAAGATTTTGCAGAAATCTCAAGGCCTTTAAGCAATTTATCAAAAAAGAAAACATCATGGCAATGGAGTTTTCCGCAGCAGAAAGCTTTCGAAACTCTAAAACAATGTCCCATTTCCCCACCGATTCTGAAGCAAGCGGATGGTACCCAACCATATATAATATGTACCGATGCAAGTAATTACGCGCTCGGAGCCGTATTACTTCAGGGCGAAGGAGCTGAAGAACATCCAATTGAGTATGCCAGCAGACTGCTTACCCAAGCAGAGAAAAACTACTCTACAACGGAACGAGAAGCATTGGCCGTTGTGTAGGCGTTAAAGAAGTTTCGCGGATACATCGAGGGTACACCTGTTACTGTGGCATCCGACCATCAACCATTTAAATGGCTTCTTACCCTCAAATCACCAACCGGTCGCCTCGCCAGATGGGCACTGGAAGTGCAATCTTTTAACGTAGAAGTCTGTTATATCCCAGGAAAATCTAACGTAATAGCTGACATGCTTTCTCAACCAGTGTGTCCAGAACAAGAGACTGTTTGTGAAATTGATAGCATCGTCATAGCTGATATGCCAGCAAGAAATGTTAAAGATATGCGAGAAGCTCAACTTGCAGATGAATCACTAAGGAAGATAATTGAAGCGTTTGAAGATGTCCAAAAAACAGAAGCATATGCAAATTGGACTGAGAGAGGTTTTCTTATGAACCAGGGAGTTCTGTATCGCTATGTCCCGGACGCAGACTCAGAAGAAGCGCAGTTAGTCATACCGTCATCAGAACAGGAAGCAATCCTTAAGAAACATCACAATGACCCCATAGCCGGTCATTATGGCGAAGAGGGTACATATCAACGTATCGCCAAAAGATACTATTGGAATGGAATGAAGAAGTTTATATCGGATTACGTGAAAAAGTGTGCTGAATGCAGTCGCTACAAGGCAAGTAACCAGAAACCATCAGGTCTACTTAGAACACCCGTCTACTCACAACGTTTTGAGATACTTTCAATTGATTTGTTTGGCCCTTTGCCCAAGACAGCTAGCGGCAAACAGTGGATTTTTGTAATAGAAGATTGTGCAACCAAGTGGATAGAGCTTTTTCCCCTTGAACAAGCTACAACTCTCATAGAAGAAGTTTTTATGCGGCATGGAATTCCACGACAAATTCTCAGTGATATGGCCCACTGTTTGTTAGTGTGTTACAGCAGATATGTTTTACCTTGAAGATTGATCAAAATCTTACACCGGTATATTTTCCCCAAGCCAACCCTGTTGAACGAAAAAACAGAGATTTAAAGCCAAGACTTGCCATATTGGTTGGAGACAAACATGATAACTGGGAATCAAAAATACCAGTCATCAGATTTGCAATGAATACGGCGGTATGCGACACTACTGGCCATACCCCTGCATTTCTGACGTTCGGCCGTGAACTGAGAACAGTTGATGATGTAGTGCAAGATTTCACGGCTGTGGTACAGAACGACAACTTTGTACCAGAGATTACCCAGTATCTCAAGAGATTTGCCAAAATTACACAGGACATTAGACAGAGAGTGGAAATAAAACAGGATCAACGTAAATCCTACTATGACAAAAATAGGCGGCAATATTACTTTGTACCTGGTGACAAAGTATGGGTTACAAAGCACCTGCTTAGTAAAGCAAGCCATGCCAAGACTGCAAAGTTCATGCCCAAACGGGATGGACCATATTTGGTACTTACAGAGAAGTCTCCCACCGCTTATGTCATAGCCAATCTAGACCAGCCAACAGTGCCCATAGCTACGTACCACACGTCAGCATTATCCCCTTATTATGGAGTGGACACCTCCCCATTCAATCCACTTCGCAAAAGAGGTCGGCCTCCCAAGGTAGCACCACAGACAGAATTTTTACCTGAAACGAACAAGCAGACCATCGGAGGTCATCACACCTCTGGGAACAAAACCCTCATGCGAAGAAGAGGACGACCGCCCAAGGTCAAACAATAACCACAAACCTACGAGTCAGTGACTGTTCGTCCTAACTGTTAAAATTAGTAACTTACTCAAAAACTTTCCTTAATCAGTGACTGTTTGACTGTTTTTCATCAGCCTTAACGAACTTTCTTAAGGACTGTCTGTTATAGTAAAAAAATTATTAGTGTCAATTGAAAGCATATTTTGTATATATTTTTTATCCTGGTCTCCTTGCTGGGACGTCGGTGGGACCAGAGGGGGAGTTTATAGCGCGCCTCCTATATCATCTTTTCCATGCGACGCTCCCCCTACCGGCGGCGAAAAAAGCCAGAGAGAACGTTCGTTCATCTCTCTCTTCTCTGTATTCGCGTAGCAGCTACCAGATGTTCTCAGATAGTGATTATTCATTCTAAATGTAACTTGTGTGTTGTAACCGTGGTTCTCGTTATTAAAATGTGTTGTTTTCTCAAGTGGTCGGTCTCATGGAATGTTCTACGTCTTTTTTCACGCCCCTGCTCTCTGCCCCAATGCTAGCCGACCGGCATATATGTGTATATAATTTTTTTCAAATCTCCAACAAGAATAACCTTAGTACGGAATACTTATTTTGCAATGCTTTGCTTTTTTCCAAAAAATCATCCAAAATTTTTACGTTGTGATCGTGCATTGGAATTAAAGCAAAGTGCTGAAAACAAACCTTTTGATCACCCAAGTAGACTTTTGTAAGCTGTAATAACAAAGAAATATACATAAATCTCTATCAATAGAAAACATGAATAAATTTGACTTTGATCAAAGTCATAAGGTGTCTTTTTGAGGGGTTGAAAAACTGAAAAACGGAGAGGTTAAACATTTAAGAAAATTCTAGTCGTTTAGACATAAATGATTGAAGATGGTAAATTGAAAATCTAAGTTTTTGCTTAAGCCATGTTGATAAAAATTACTTTTTCTTTTTACAATCGACAATTAAATCATAAAATTTTTATGAAATACAAATTAAATGAATAAATTAAAGGATTTTCTAAAATGAGCCTCCCCACATTTTTTTTTTTTTTTTTTTGGAGCGTCACATCATTTTAAAATTAAAATTTAGATCTATAACAACTCTTTCGAATGCCTGAATGATCATTTTGATCAGGGACCAGAATGTTTTAAGGGATAGGCCAAAGCTAGGCCCGGATCCAGGGCCTTGGTCTGGTCTTAAGGGAAAACTAGTCTCTTCTCGACTCAACCTGAATAAATGATGATATGAATAATTTTAATCGTCAAATGTTATTTCCACACACATTCTCAGAAAATTATCTGAAATGGAAAGACGAATTTTCTATAAAAAATTAATTTTATTATGGATTGCTTTTGTTGAATACATGTTTATACAATTCAATAAAAAAGCTCCTAATTGGGACCAGAGCCAAGATAGGGGTTGGCGAGATCTGCCCCCTCGGACGCAAGCGGAAGAGGGCAGAGCCTTATCTAATGTGAAAATCGGGACTTTGCCCAGGGCCCCATTTTCAAATGTTGTTCTGAAATATTCTTTTATATTTGAAAATTACCTATTTTAGTCAGTGTGAAAATTACCTATTTAGTCAGTGTGCCAAATTTAGTCCAGATCCTATGAACAGTCTAAGTGCCTAGGGTTAGGTGGGGTAAAATGAACAGTCTACAAAAATGTTAAATGCATTGGTTTATTGGCATACTGATTTTTGTTTAGCTCATTTATATTATAAGCAATATTTTAAAACTAATTTATTTAATTTGGTAATATTCTTTCAATATGTAATGGCAACACTTACAGTTTCATGTTTGACTCTATCTATACAAGGTTAAAATTTACTTTGCTGTAGCATTTTTGCGATTTAAAGTTCTTAAAATTTTGATGATGCAAAGCCTACTATCATTCTTGAGGAATACATTTCTGTATCAAGATAATTTGTATTCGTATTATTTTTTATTTTGGAATAGCTCAAAGAAAGTGGGGTAAAACGATCATACTGCTAGGCTTGTACTTAAAGAACACATGCATCATTTTAGATTTCTTTTTTTCATCTGTAATATATTTTATGAGGTATTAATAGTAATAACGTGAATAAATAAATAGATTTCGTTATTCTACTTTTATTTTTACCTGAAAATACAAAAAATAACCCAAAATTTACGATACTGGAATCATAAATTTATAAATAAATGCTAACAGAGGATGTGTTTGTCGTGGTCTTCATGACGAAGAAAAACATGAAGACCATGAAGTAAAGAAAGTATGCTATTCTTGAAATTTTTGAAGAAAAATCCCAATTCTTACTTAAAAAGAGTTGAAAGGAGAGTACAAAATGACCATAACACCTCTTTCGGACAAAATATCTGCTGGCTCTTAGGTGCTGTGGTAGAAGTTTTATTAAGCATTTTTGGACAGATCTTGTCTGCAGAAAAGGAGCTATTTACAATTTAATACTTTGCAAAATCTTTATTTGAAAAAATGTACATTGCCAGAAAATATGATGTCGAAGAAGTTCAAACTGAACAGATAATTCAAATACTGGATGAGCCAAACTTCAATATTAGAGGACATTATACTTATAAGTTCAGATAGCTAAATTGAAATTCCACGTAAAACTGTTTAATAAAATATTTGTTATCTATTTTCCAGATGATCTTATTCATATAATATCATTTTCTATGATTTGTTTCATTTTTTTCATCTATAATCATTTTATCCCACACTATGGGGTAAAATGATCATAATAAGCCAAAAAGAATTAATGATCAAACAGTTTTAATATTTGTAAAGGAAAAAAACAAAAATTTATAATTACTGTCAGATAGTCCAATGTAAAATATTTGTCAAAAAATTTTAAATATGTTGTATTATTTTAGATGTGTAGCTTAGTAAAGTTGAAAAAATCTAAATTTATTGTCATTTTACCCCACCCGACCCTATAGTATAAACAGAAGGAAAGCTATATTTATAGTTTTTTCCATTTTTGCCTGTTTTTTTTAGTTATTGCCACTCTCTTGGCAAAAGGATCTTTTTGCTAGTAAATTGCCCAACCCTGTTTGAATGCCGGAGAATTAATTTTTTACTATATAAAAATCAGTCTTCGTAGTAGGTCTGCTTTTTTTTCTCCTCTAGGATGGATCCCCTTGGTGTGTCATCAGGCATCATTGATGCATCATATTTGAAACAATGGAGTGAAATAAGTCCCAGGGACCTGCCAGATTCCAGCAACTTTGGGAATCAGGAGAAAGTTCATGGCGAGAGCCCTTTTCCTTTTGATTCCAAAATAAACAAAAAAGTAGCATTGTGGTAAGTCCTGATTGTTTTTTAGTTTCATCCATCCATTTTTCATTGTTTGCTTTGATGTAAAAAAAACCTTTTTAATTCAAAAAATTAAAGCTCTTAATTTAAGTTTATATAACTTAAATTATCAGCCTTAATCTTTTGAATTCCTTTAATATTTCTTTTGTTTTGAAATTTTTGTGTAAATTTGTTTGGAACTCTCGTGAAGTGAATAAAATGGTAAGTAGACCTAATCAACTTAAATTATAAGCTTTAGTTTCCTTAATTAAAAAGGTTTTTTTTTTTTACATCACATGGAAATACTTGAAGTGAGTAATCCAGAGATGCCAACTACTACGGATTCTCTGTAGTATCTACGGAATTTTTTTTGAAAATTTGATTTATTATGGACTTTTATGGAAATTTAAATCTAAATAGATTTATTCTATATTGTTTTTAAACTGTTATTTTAATAATCTTAAAAAAAAAGAGTTATTGCACAACACTCAAAGTTTAAAACAAATAATTATCAGCAAGATAAGATAAATAAAACTTTATATAATAATACACATAAAAAGGTACTTATTGTACTGGATAATTGTTTCGAAAAAAAAAAAAAAAAAAAAAAAATACATATTTAGCTTTCTTCAACAGTCAACACACACCTGTCGTATGGCAAAAAATTGTTGAGTCTGAACTTCTCTGGTGCCTCTCTCCCCTCCCCTTTTGTCATACTTTATGCTTTTCTCTCTTCTGTTTTCATATTTTGGTCACGCTAAAGTGAGAAGGCTCAGTGGGTAGATTCCATTCTAACAGAACAACGAAGTGTTTTTGTTGGAGCGTATTTTTATGTTCTTGACAGGGGTGTATTTAAGTGTGTGTGTGTGTGTGTGGGGGGGGACAAGAGGCCCAGTTCCCCTTCGAAATTGTAAATTAGTTATTAAAAAACAGCTATTTTAAAGCATTTGTATTAACTCTAACAAAAACGTTTAAAATAATAGTAAAGGTTTACCTGATCACTCGCCCTGAAATGAAAACCTATATACACTACCACTCACCGGTTCTCAATGGATTGCTACTATTGTGCTTTCCTAAAAAATTTGTGAGTGAGGAAATTTCCATATCTGTAGTGTTGTGTAGTTAATTATTATTATATATATATATATATACTATTATTTTAATATGTTTATATAAAATTTGATGAATTATCAACTCCATCATGAGTTACTATTTGTTTTCCCAAAATGTTTTGAATAAAGTATAATTAAGGTAAGTTTTTACTTATTTTTAATTAAAATCTGTTTTAATAATTAAACTTTTTTTGCTAAGCTATCTGAATAAAAACTAAAATTTTGCCTCTGCAACTGTCTACAGACAAACATAAAAAAAAACTACTGCAAATATTCACAATTACTACCAATAAGTCTTATTGGTAATCTATATATCTTAAACGCATACGTCGCTAGAGGCGGATTCTTTGATGCTTTTTGATCTGCTTTGAATATGCGACTCTCTCATACTCTCCCCGACCAATGAGTAACCAGAGTAAAGCCTGCTTTTACATATTGGTTCTTACAGCTTTATGATTACTCTGATGATCAGGATTATAAACAGATAATATAAATGAAGTGACACATGCACTGTTTGGAAGAAAATCAGTTTATTATACAGGGATGAAAATCTTTTGCGGATCCGCAGAATTCCGTGGTTTGGTTATTTCCGCATATTTTGCTTTTTTTTTTTTTTCCCCTGCGTTTTTAAAAAACATTACTTACCGCTTTTTTGTATGTTTGTGTTCCTCGTTTAAAAATATTTCCAGTGTAATTTTCTTTTATTGTGTTGCCTTACCCAAGGAAAGAACAAATCTGAAATATTTTTGATTTACCTCTTTTAGTTTTGGAGTTATGGGGGTCAAAACGTCGGAATGACTAGGATTTTGGGTTTGTTAAATATGTTAGATATCTTAAATTTTTAGCTTATTGGGGGTTATAGTTATTTATTTCTTTACTTACTGATTATGCTTTTTGTTGAAATTTTGGGGATTTAAGTGGTAAGTGAAATAGTGGGGTAAGACTAGGATTTTGAAAGGGATTTCATTTGAGGCCCTGAGTAGGCATAGGGGGATTTGTTAGCCCAACTTTTTTTTTTTTTTTTTTTCTGCATTTTCTTGAACTTCAGTTTAAGGGTCATTCCACGCCAAAAAAATTCAACCAAAAAAATGGAGTTTTGACACCCATGATCACGGATTTTGATAAAATTTGGCATGAATGCTCCTTATGTGGTAGTAAGAAAGCCCATGAATTTTTTTGCCCCTGGTACTGATGGTTTTGGTTTTATGGCTCGTCAAACTTTTGAAGATTTCAATTTTTGGATCATTTTTGAACAAGATTTTAAGGCAACACTTCTAAACAAAAAACCTTCTCATTTTTTCACCAATTCTTTTATCTTTTTGAAATTTCGTACCCTTATTGATTAAAGTTTAAGGATTTTAGAAATAAATGTCTAAACTTGATCAATCTTTTTTTCGTATTTTTTAAAAATGCTACAAATTGATTTTTGAAATTTTTAGTGAGTTCACTTAAAAGTGAAAACTCACTAAAAGGAAAGCTATAATCAAAAAGCATTTTGTTCAGAAAGAAGCTTATATATATGCATTATCTTAGGATGAAATAAAATTAATGGTTCCGTCATTCCTTCAGATTAAAAAATTAGCATTTTTATCATTTTTGTTATGAAATTCTGTTTACATTACAAGTCAATTCAACAAATAAAATCGAATGTTGGCAACAATGTTCTTGGATTTTTATGAAATTTGTCATGAGTGTTCCTTCTGTAGTGGTTACAAGCCCTGCAATTCCTTTTTGTCCTGGTGTCAATGGTTTTGATTTTATGGGCAGCCACCTTTTGATCGTTTTCACCATTCCACCATTTTTGAGTCACATATTCATGACATACCTCCTTGGAAAATTATTTTTAATTTTCCCACTAATTACTCAATCTTTCTGAAGTTTTGCTCTCTTATTAGTTAGAGAGTGGAGATTTCAGAAAAAAAAGGTTTGTGTATATATATATATTTCTTTTTTAAGCTAGTTTTTGATATGTCTGCTGATTTCAATTGAAAATTTTCTTAAAAGTATGATCATGAGTTATAAATTCATTATCTAAGTTTCTTACGTAATAAAATTATAAATGAAAGAAAATCCCTTTGTTAAGCACACAAAATATACAAAATAAATCCAAAATTTAATGAAGCCAAGCCTCCTCAGAGGGGGAATTTGACTGAAAATTCACACTAAAAAAAAAAGTCAATGTCATATTGTCTGACCATATATATATATATATATTTATATATATATATAATATATAAAATTATTTTTTGGTAGGTTCATTTAAATGCAATAAAGTATTTAAATAAAAAAATAAGATCTTAAAACAGTTTCTGAAATGAAATCACATGTACACTCATGTAAACTGTTTTGCATTTTTTAATGAAATAAAATTATTGGATTTTTTATTACTTCAGCTGTAATTTTGAATGCTCTCGTCTAATTATATTATATTAATGCTTAGATTTTTAAAAGTAGTTTTCATAAAAATATTCCAACAAAAATTTATGTTTTTACATATATTTATACAATTCTATTTGGGGGCCATAATAAATTTATAAACAAAAGAACATCTTGTCAGAAGTACACAAAATAAAACAAAACTTAAAGCATCTTCTAAGAGAAATTTGAGTGAAAATTCAACTATATACATATGCCTGAATGTCTATATATGCATATATGTTAAAGTTACATCACTTTATTTTTTGGTAGGTTCATTTAAAATTGAAAAAACATTTAAAGAAAAAACAAGACCTGGAAACATTTTGGTCATAAACTCTCATATAGAATTAAACTCTTTAGTATTTTATACTAAAACAAAATTATTGGATTTTCTAATACTTTAGATGTGATTTTGAATGAAATAGTCTAATGTTATTTATATGATTTTCTAAATAGTTTCTCCCAAAAATATTCCAACCAAAGTTTCTATATAATAAGGAAAATTAATAATCTAAATTAAAGTTAATTAAATATTAACTTTGTTATACAGTAAATTGGGAAATACTATTAGCTTTTATTATTTAACTTTGTTTAAGTGAATTTTTTAATTAAAATTATTTTGGAAAATTGTAATAAAATCAACTGAGAGCAAGAGTTATTAAAAAAAGCTGTAATTTTAAAAATTGGTCATTCAATGCTACTTTTTTAAGGCAGTTTGTAACTGAGTCATTTTTTCTAGAATTGATGCCATACATTGTGTTAAAAAATATGTTCTTCCAGTAGCTTATTGGGGAATCTACAATGGCAAGAATGTGAGGAATTGGTACTGCAAATGCGTCTTCATGTGGGGGCCAATAAAAGGATGCTGAGGGTCCATTGCGGTGTAGAAATTTTACAGTAACATCTCCTTCACGTTTATGACACTCTGTTCCTGTTCCTGTCAGTTCACCAACACGGCATTTAGTTTCCTCCATAATAAATAAGTTATAAGTTTAAATAAACACAGAAGCTAAAATTATAATTATATTACCTTGAACTTTATATATACATACTGTACATGAACTCAACACATACATTTTACATAATTGTACACTTACAATATAAGAATATTCAGGAAAATTAAAATTCATATAATAAGCATATAAAATGAACACTGCTGTGAACTATGACTAAATAGGTGATTGGTAGATTTGTTAAAATATACCTACATATAAGAATGCAGATGTTCATATCTGTTTGCAGCTGCCTATAATTTACAAGATATTGCATCTGCCTCAGACTAGTCAAGTGTAAAGGGTGCCTTATGAGATGTTTTAATTAATGAGGAATATCTATCACCTGGCTTATTCTGGGAAATACCCTCCCCCAGTTCGCAGAAGTACATGTAAATTAAATACCAAATACTTACCATAAATTTCTAAAATTTGTCCAACTGCTGGTTTATTTTTACACCACAATTCCTCAAATTTTTTCTGTTAAATTTGTACAAAAACAACTGAATAAATTATCATGTAATTAAAAATGCTGTATTTTTTCTTTCTTTTTTCCCTTTTTTAATGAGAACAACTCATGTTATTGTCAAAATACATAACCTATGCAAAACAGTTTATATATGTGTGTGGGTTTCAGGGTTTTGAACCCGCCCACAAACCCACAAAAAACCGGGTGGGTTTTAAAAAAAAAAAAAAACCACTTAAAGAAACCCACAAAACCCACACAGAAGTGGGTTTTTTGGGTTTTATTAAAAATTATCAAAATATTTCCTTTCTTTCATTTAAATCATTTGTTATTTGACATTAAATACATATAATATTACCTACATAACTTAGTGCATTATATTAGATAAATATAAATATGCCAGTTTAATTTTTTATAATTATTTTTCCAACTTCAACATAAAGAATAATAACCTTTTAAAAAAATAATACCTTGAGCCAATTCTATCTGCAATATTTGTTTTGAAATGAACAGGTGTAGAATGCAGGCAGAGATAACGTAGTAATTTATCTCTTTAATGAATAAGTTTTTAAATACGAATAAAATATGTAATTATCAGTATAGTGACAAAAAAAAAAATCCTTTCCCAGATAAGAGAAAAATGGGACATGTCTCTACAGCTTACAAGCATGCATCTCAAGAATGAATTCAGGTTCAGGAAACCATCCTGTATTCTATTAGTTGCTGCATTACTTTAGTACTGAGAAATATAAATCTGATTCATTACACATTGTTTATGTGGGATTTAATATCAGCCATATTAATTCTAGATTTTTTAAAGTAGAAAGGAATATATATTCAAAGCAAAAATGAATAACTATAAAGAAAATTATTAAATAAATAGTAGTTCTGCAGTAAGTTGACCTGCAAAGCCTTTACTGACTTATATTCTAACTAGACAATATAACTATGACTTAAAAAACATAAAGGTAAAAAAATTTTAAAGTTCATAAATTTAAAAGTAATAGAAAACAGCCAATCAAAAACAACATATTTTTCTATGTGAATATACTTTTATCTATGGTCATAAAACAAATTAGGAGCCCTTTATAAACATCAGCAGAAAAAGATAGTACTGCATTAAAGTTGAAGTTACTTTTACATTTTAATTAATTATTATTTTGTAATGAAAGTTTTCTTTTACACTAAAATTATTCTGTTTTGAAATAAAACGATAAAATTTAAATCCAAAAAGTGTTATACTATAAAAAAATCTTAATAAAACCCAAAAATACATAATAAAATGGGTTGGGTTTTTTAAAAAATATTTTTAAGATTTTTTTTCTTTTAGTACGTTTTTTGCATTTAATGTGTCTACCAAAAAGAAAAGATTAATATATATTGTATGTATTTATTACACAGACTTTTTGAAATTTTCAGTCAAATTTCCCTCTGAGGAGGCTTGGCTTCATCAAATTTTAGATTTATTTTGTATATTTTGTGTGCTTTTGACAAGGGAATTTTCTTTCATTTATACTTTTACTATGTAAGAAACTTAGCTAATGAATTTATAACTTATGATCATACTTTTAAGAAAATTTTCACTTGAAATCAACAGACGCATCAAAAATTAGTTTAAAAAAGAAATATATATATACACACACACCTTTTTTTCTGAAATCTCCACACTCATGGTTCGGACGGTGCTTAAAATACCTTAAAAAGTACTTACTTTTTTTTTTCATTTTTAAGGCCTTTAAAAAGTGCTTAAAAAGTACTTAATTTTTTACCCATATCCTTAAAGTTTCAGTATAGCCGCAAGGTGCTTAAAAAGTGCTTAATTTCTAGTGGTAATCGACCGTAAAATCGTCTGGCATCGAAACTTTTTGTTCCCCTTTTCCAACCTCAAGCGGGGCCGTCGCTAATGGGCCACATTCATGTACCAACCGATCGTACGACTCGTCGTGAAAGCTATTAGTGGTGGGGAGATTTTCGTCACCGGAGCAGCGGATATTTAGCCATAAATCTCAATTTGTGGCTAAAGTGGGAATGTTTTGGGTCAAGGGGTCAGATCGGATGTTTGACGATTTTGCGTTCGACCAGTCGGACACTTCAAAGGCACCCGCTCTAAAAGATTGCTAGTTTAGCCAGATATAGCAATTCAGCGACTTAGTGGCGATTTTTTTTTTTTTTTTTTTTAACGTGGCCTATTTTGTCAGTAGTTGTACAATAATTGATCAAATTAATTTTAAATCAAAGGCAAATCCGCTTGTAGGGCGAAGGAGGCACCCCCTTTGAAAAAATGTCTGGATTGCACTCTTATTAAATGTATGGACGCCCGTATTAGTACTTTTGGTAAAAAGCGGGAACTTACCTTGGTCTTTCATTTCTGTAATTAATAGAGTTCATTATGTTGTAAAAAATATTCACTACACCGACGACTTAACGAGAGGGTTCTTTGAGTCTCTACCCCACCTTTTATGGGTATCCACTATTAAATGTACCCACACAAATACATGCATACATATAATTTTAAAAAATGCTGGAATATAAATCTTAAGTTTTAAATTTCATATAAATGAGTAATTATTATAAATAGTTCACTGGATAAAATAAAAAAATAAAACATTAAATCTTTGTTTCTTGGGATATGTCTTACAGAATAATTTACGATTCGGTGGCTAAAGGTGCAATTATATAATTATTTATTCTATTTATTTAAGAGTATACTATGCTTTTTCATCACTGTGTGGTTTTATTATCTTATTTTTTAAAGTTTATAAAATAATGTAACTTAAAAGCAGACTTTCAAATTATATGCAGCAAGCATTAAAATTTATTGCCTATACTAATGTTAATCGGTAAATGTAGAATAAAAAACTAATCGGAAAAAAATTGTACATGAATATTCTTATAAATAAATAAATTGTAAGGACTGAAAGTTTCTCTTCAGGATTTTGTGTGCAATAAAATAAATTTTTCTATGCTGTTCACTGCTATTCATAAAATGTTAAAATGTTAAGTTAAAATGATGCCATAATTTTACTTATGTATCTGTATATAATATGCATTTACAAAAGAAAAAAAAAAAAAAAAAAAGCCTTTCCAATTACCGAACAGTTTGAGTAGAATGTTTGCGTTCTTAATTTTTTAATTTATCTTTATATGAAAGTGCACAGTTTTACAGCTCTCCAATTTGGAAGAAATAGAGATCCACACATGTCACAAATAATATTCAAGTTTTGGTGATCTACCTATTGAGGATCACCAAATCATTAGATCAAATAAAGAACTTACATAGTGACTTCAAATTTACTGGATCAGCATGAAATGTATACAGTGTATTTTCCTCCCCCACCCCCAATTTAGCTTTCTTATTCTAGCAATTAATATTCGGTCAATATCGCTTTAGATTAAAAAAGTATGGTAAATTTAGATTAAGGAAGTCTTAGATTTTTAAGAAAGCTAAAGTCAGTTTTGCAGATATATCCAAAATAAATTTTTGTTTGCTTTTCGTAATTGTTCACTCCGTGTGCTTAATCAAAGTTTGAGCAGTTTTTTCTTTAGTTTTTTTTTTTTTTTTCTGATGGACACTTCTCCTCCTCCAAATGTATTCACATAGGAAGAAACCTTTTTCGTTTTGTGTTCTTTGACTTCAACTGATCTATCGAAGATACTTGTACCCTTGGGAAAATTCATTAGTACGTTCAAGGCGGCAAGTTTCCTCAAAGAATGAACCAACCCTTCTTATCTGTAGCTCTGGGAACCGCCGATTGAGACCCATAAATATCTCCTATTTCTTGTCTATTCTCAAAAAATTTTCATGTAACATTATTTATGTTTTTTTTTAAACTTTTCTAATTAGTTGTAGTTAAACTAATTTTTCTCTGAAGCTAATGAAGTTAACAGAAATCTGATCCTTACTTTTTTTTAAAATATTATCATTTACAACAAAAAATGGAAGAAAAGCAATTGAATCCTATAGCATTAGTAGATAAGTAAAGTATTTATATTTGGAGATTTCATCTAAAAGTAGTTCAATTCAAACAAAAGTAATAATTTTCAGTTTCTTACCTTCATATGCTTCCTGTGAAGGACAGCGTAAATTGCATCACACGTTTCTGGAATTATTTTTCCGAGAGCTTGAGGTGATATTAAAGTTGAGAACTTTAAGTCCTCATAACTCCGTCCTGTAGCCAAAAATCTTAGTGTGGCTGAAAGTCTTTCATGAGGAGAAATTGCTTTTCTCATCAGGGTGTTGCTCCTTTTAATAATGGGCGCAACAAGTTTCAAGAGCTCCATATATGTCTCCTCGTTCATTCGCAGATAATTGTGAAAATCTTCTGGCGAAAATCGTAAATTTTCTAATAATTTTATATGGGATAAATTCTCTCTTTCTTTTAGCCACTTTTTTTCCCAAATTTTTTCAGAAAGCACGATGCCAACTAACGCAATCGCTGTATCCATCGCCATTCCGTGCCAAGTCTGAACGCAAACTGTGAAATGTTTGATCGTGTGGGCAAATGATGAAGGCATGGAAAGTCAGTTATTTATTGCTATCCCGGTCATAAAAAACTCCCACCCCAGTCATAAAAATCGCCCGTAACTAATTGTTTGACAGACGAATTGGTACGTGAATGGCGGCTTTAAGCAACTAATTGCGGAGTCCCCGCCTCAAGCTGCGTTCATATTCATAGTACGGTAACGCGATGACGTCACACGTTGGAGGACGTGGCAGACGAAAAATACGCCTATTTCGTTAGCCACGTTGGAGCAACAGGTTTTGCATAATATCTGGCAACATAACCCAAGTACTTCGCACGCTCTAATCATTTGCAGACTTCTAAGAACACACAGCATATTCTTTGCACATAGCTCCAGACCACATGGAAGTCACATCAAATGTTTTAAGATGACTGGAGGAAAGTGTATTTTTAACATTTTATGGCTGGATAAAGAAATTTATAAAGACTGGTTACAATCAGATGAGTTAAACAAATATAAAGCCAAATGCAAACTCTGCTCCAAAGCTGTGGACTTAGGAAGTATGGGTGAAGCAGCACTGAAGGCTCATATGCGAGGTATGTACTTTATTATATGCTATGCTATCTTCATTACTTGTCATTCTAATGGCATTTTTCTCCACAAATTTTTTTCTTTAACATTTCCTCATTTAAACAAGCGTACTGTGTGTTTTTTTTTTTTTTTTTTTAAACAGTTTTGGGATTATTCCCGAGTACAAACAATTAAAATATAGTTAATGCATGAAAATATTAATAACACATCTGTTCAAAATAATTATATAATGGTATAAATATCTATTCCAGTTATTCAATATATATTCCACTACAAATTCCAGTTATTTATTGAATTTTTTGAAAATGGA
>JAWZYV010002897.1:0-10847 GCA_038373885.1 Cheiracanthium punctorium | reverse complement strand
AAATTTTAATTATAACTGAAAACAAATCGTGCCAAAGGACACTTAAGAGCACCAATAGCACACGTACCAAGCGGCTAAGTCGTCGGGTATATAGAACTGGAGATACGGGAGGCGCAATTTACATTGTCATTGGGTAGAGCGGTAGGGGGCGCTATCCGGTTTTACAGGGAGCACGTTTTAACTATGTTCCAATTGAGATAAAATTATGAAACTTGGTGGGTGTTTAGGTGTTGCCACGCACTATCTATTGATATTTAATTGGCGACTATCGGACAATTAGTCCGGGAGTTATAGCCGTTTGAATTTTGCAGAATGTACCAAAATGACGGAGGCGCCGAGATCTCTTTACGGAATTCTCTCGTATTTTTAACTATGTTCCAGTATAGCTATAATTATGAAACTTGGTGGGTGTTTAGGTGTTGCCACATACTATCTTTTCATATTCGATTGATCACTGCCGGACAATTAGTCCGGGAGTTATGGCCGTTTGAAGTTTCGCCAATTTTGGCGCCCTGGGCAGGTGCCCGTTTTACCGAAATTTTAATTATAACTGAAAACAAATCGTGCCAAAGGACACTTAAGAGCACCAATAGCCCACGTACCAAGCGGCTAAGTCGTCGGGTATATAGAACTGGAGATACGGGAGGCGCAATTTACATTGTCATTGGGTAGAGCGGTAGGGGGCGCTATCCGGTTTTACAGGGAGCACGTTTTAACTATGTTCCAATTGAGATAAAATTATGAAACTTGGTGGGTGTTTAGGTGTTGCCACGCACTATCTATTGATATTTAATTGGCGACTATCGGACAATTAGTCCGGGAGTTATAGCCGTTTGAACTTTGCAGAATGTACCAAAATGACGGAGGCGCCGAGATCTCTTTACGGAATTCTCTCGTATTTTTAACTATGTTCCAGTATAGCTATAATTATGAAACTTGGTGGGTGTTTAGGTGTTGCCACATACTATCTTTTCATATTGATTGATCACTGCCGGACAATTAGTCCGGGAGTTATGGCCGTTTGAAGTTCGCCAATTTTGGCGCCCTGGGCAGGTGCCCGTTTTACCGAAATTTTAATTATAACTGAAAACAAATCGTGCCAAAGGACACTTAAGAGCACCAATAGCCCACGTACCAAGCGGCTAAGTCGTCGGGTATATAGAACTGGAGATACGGGAGGCGCAATTTACATTGTCATTGGGTAGAGCGGTAGGGGGCGCTATCCGGTTTTACAGGGAGCACGTTTTAACTATGTTCCAATTGAGATAAAATTATGAAACTTGGTGGGTGTTTAGGTGTTGCCACGCACTATCTATTGATATTTAATTGGCGACTATCGGACAATTAGTCCGGGAGTTATAGCCGTTTGAATTTTGCAGAATGTACCAAAATGACGGAGGCGCCGAGATCTCTTTACGGAATTCTCTCGTATTTTTAACTATGTTCCAGTATAGCTATAATTATGAAACTTGGTGGGTGTTTAGGTGTTGCCACATACTATCTTTTCATATTCGATTGATCACTGCCGGACAATTAGTCCGGGAGTTATGGCCGTTTGAAGTTCGCCAATTTTGGCGCCCTGGGCAGGTGCCCGTTTTACCGAAATTTTAATTATAACTGAAAACAAATCGTGCCAAAGGACACTTAAGAGCACCAATAGCACACGTACCAAGCGGCTAAGTCGTCGGGTATATAGAACTGGAGATACGGGAGGCGCAATTTACATTGTCATTGGGTAGAGCGGTAGGGGGCGCTATCCGGTTTTACAGGGAGCACGTTTTAACTATGTTCCAATTGAGATAAAATTATGAAACTTGGTGGGTGTTTAGGTGTTGCCACGCACTATCTATTGATATTTAATTGGCGACTATCGGACAATTAGTCCGGGAGTTATAGCCGTTTGAATTTTGCAGAATGTACCAAAATGACGGAGGCGCCGAGATCTCTTTACGGAATTCTCTCGTATTTTTAACTATGTTCCAGTATAGCTATAATTATGAAACTTGGTGGGTGTTTAGGTGTTGCCACATACTATCTTTTCATATTGATTGATCACTGCCGGACAATTAGTCCGGGAGTTATGGCCGTTTGAAGTTCGCTAATTTTGGCGCCCTGGGCAGGTGCCCGTTTTACCGAAATTTTAATTATAACTGAAAACAAATCGTGCCAAAGGACACTTAAGAGCACCAATAGCCGACGTACCAAGCGGCTAAGTCGTCGGGTATATAGAACTGGAGATACGGGAGGCGCAATTTACATTGTCATTGGGTAGAGCGGTAGGGGGCGCTATCCGGTTTTACAGGGAGCACGTTTTAACTATGTTCCAATTGAGATAAAATTATGAAACTTGGTGGGTGTTTAGGTGTTGCCACGCACTATCTATTGATATTTAATTGGCGACTATCGGACAATTAGTCCGGGAGTTATAGCCGTTTGAACTTTGCAGAATGTACCAAAATGACGGAGGCGCCGAGATCTCTTTACGGAATTCTCTCGTATTTTTAACTATGTTCCAGTATAGCTATAATTATGAAACTTGGTGGGTGTTTAGGTGTTGCCACACACTATCTTTTCATATTCGATTGATCACTGCCGGACAATTAGTCCGGGAGTTATGGCCGTTTGAAGTTCGCCAATTTTGGCGCCCTGGGCAGGTGCCCGTTTTTACCGAAATTTTAATTATAACTGAAAACAAATCGTGCCAAAGGACACTTAAGAGCACCAATAGCCCACGTACCAAGCGGCTAAGTCGTCGGGTATATAGAACTGGAGATACGGGAGGCGCAATTTACATTGTCATTGGGTAGAGGCGGTAGGGGGCGCTATCCGGTTTTACAGGGAGCACGTTTTAACTATGTTCCAATTGAGATAAAATTATGAAACTTGGTGGGTGTTTAGGTGTTGCCACGCACTATCTATTGATATTTAATTGGCGACTATCGGACAATTAGTCCGGGAGTTATAGCCGTTTGAATTTTGCAGAATGTACCAAAATGACGGAGGCGCCGAGATCTCTTTACGGAATTCTCTCGTATTTTTAACTATGTTCCAGTATAGCTATAATTATGAAACTTGGTGGGTGTTTAGGTGTTGCCACATACTATCTTTTCATATTCGATTGATCACTGCCGGACAATTAGTCCGGGAGTTATGGCCGTTTGAAGTTCGCCAATTTTGGCGCCCTGGGCAGGTGCCCGTTTTACCGAAATTTTAATTATAACTGAAAACAAATCGTGCCAAAGGACACTTAAGAGCACCAATAGCCCACGTACCAAGCGGCTAAGTCGTCGGGTATATAGAACTGGAGATACGGGAGGCGCAATTTACATTGTCATTGGGTAGAGCGGTAGGGGGCGCTATCCGGTTTTACAGGGAGCACGTTTTAACTATGTTCCAATTGAGATAAAATTATGAAACTTGGTGGGTGTTTAGGTGTTGCCACGCACTATCTATTGATATTTAATTGGCGACTATCGGACAATTAGTCCGGGAGTTATAGCCGTTTGAAGTTTGCAGAATGTACCAAAATGACGGAGGCGCCGAGATCTCTTTACGGAATTCTCTCGTATTTTTAACTATGTTCCAGTATAGCTATAATTATGAAACTTGGTGGGTGTTTAGGTGTGTCCACATACTATCTTTTCATATTCGATTGATCACTGCCGGACAATTAGTCCGGGAGTTATGGCCGTTTGAAGTTCGCCAATTTTGGCGCCCTGGGCAGGTGCCCGTTTTACCGAAAATTTAATTATAACTGAAAACAAATCGTGCCAAAGGACACTTAAGAGCACCAATAGCACACGTACCAAGCGGCTAAGTCGTCGGGTATATAGAACTGGAGATACGGGAGGCGCAATTTACATTGTCATTGGGTAGAGCGGTAGGGGGCGCTATCCGGTTTTACAGGGAGCACGTTTTAACTATGTTCCAATTGAGATAAAATTATGAAACTTGGTGGGTGTTTAGGTGTTGCCACGCACTATCTATTGATATTTAATTGGCGACTATCGGACAATTAGTCCGGGAGTTATAGCCGTTTGAACTTTGCAGAATGTACCAAAATGACGGAGGCGCCGAGATCTCTTTACGGAATTCTCTCGTATTTTTAACTATGTTCCAGTATAGCTATAATTATGAAACTTGGTGGGTGTTTAGGTGTTGCCACATACTATCTTTTCATATTGATTTGATCACTGCCGGACAATTAGTCCGGGAGTTATGGCCGTTTGAAGTTCGCTAAATTTGGCGCCCTGGGCAGGTGCCCGTTTTACCGAAATTTTAATTATAACTGAAAACAAATCGTGCCAAAGGACACTTAAGAGCACCAATAGCCACGTACCAAGCGGCTAAGTCGTCGGGTATATAGAACTGGAGATACGGGAGGCGCAATTTACATTGTCATTGGGTAGAGCGGTAGGGGGCGCTATCCGGTTTTACAGGGAGCACGTTTTAACTATGTTCCAATTGAGATAAAATTATGAAACTTGGTGGGTGTTTAGGTGTTGCCACGCACTATCTATTGATATTTAATTGGCGACTATCGGACAATTAGTCCGGGAGTTATAGCCGTTTGAACTTTGCAGAATGTACCAAAATGACGGAGGCGCCGAGATCTCTTTACGGAATTCTCTCGTATTTTTAACTATGTTCCAGTATAGCTATAATTATGAAACTTGGTGGGTGTTTAGGTGTTGCCACATACTATCTTTTCATATTGAATTGATCACTGCCGGACAATTAGTCCGGGAGTTATGGCCGTTTGAAGTTCGCTAATTTTGGCGCCCTGGGCAGGTGCCCGTTTTACCGAAAATTTTAATTATAACTGAAAACAAATCGTGCCAAAGGACACTTAAGAGCACCAATAGCACACGTACCAAGCGGCTAAGTCGTCGGGTATATAGAACTGGAGATACGGGAGGCGCAATTTACATTGTCATTGGGTAGAGCGGTAAGGGCGCTATCCGGTTTTACAGGGAGCACGTTTTAACTATGTTCCAATTGAGATAAAATTATGAAACTTGGTGGGTGTTTAGGTGTTGCCACGCACTATCTATTGATATTTAATTGGCGACTATCGGACAATTAGTCCGGGAGTTATAGCCGTTTGAACTTTGCAGAATGTACCAAAATGACGGAGGCGCCGAGATCTCTTTACGGAATTCTCTCGTATTTTTAACTATGTTCCAGTATAGCTATAATTATGAAACTTGGTGGGTGTTTAGGTGTTGCCACATACTATCTTTTCATATTCGAATTGATCACTGCCGGACAATTAGTCCGGGAGTTATGGCCGTTTGAAGTTCGCTAATTTTGGCGCCCTGGGCAGGTGCCCGTTTTACCGAAATTTTAATTATAACTGAAAACAAATCGTGCCAAAGGACACTTAAGAGCACCAATAGCCGACGTACCAAGCGGCTAAGTCGTCGGGTATATAGAACTGGAGATACGGGAGGCGCAATTTACATTGTCATTGGGTAGAGCGGTAGGGGGCGCTATCCGGTTTTACAGGGAGCACGTTTTAACTATGTTCCAATTGAGATAAAATTATGAAACTTGGTGGGTGTTTAGGTGTTGCCACGCACTATCTATTGATATTTAATTGGCGACTATCGGACAATTAGTCCGGGAGTTATAGCCGTTTGAACTTTGCAGAATGTACCAAAATGACGGAGGCGCCGAGATCTCTTTACGGAATTCTCTCGTATTTTTAACTATGTTCCAGTATAGCTATAATTATGAAACTTGGTGGGTGTTTAGGTGTTGCCACATACTATCTTTTCATATTGAATTGATCACTGCCGGACAATTAGTCCGGGAGTTATGGCCGTTTGAAGTTCGCTAATTTTGGCGCCCTGGGCAGGTGCCCGTTTTACCGAAATTTTAATTATAACTGAAAACAAATCGTGCCAAAGGACACTTAAGAGCACCAATAGCCCACGTACCAAGCGGCTAAGTCGTCGGGTATATAGAACTGGAGATACGGGAGGCGCAATTTACATTGTCATTGGGTAGAGCGGTAGGGGGCGCTATCCGGTTTTACAGGGAGCACGTTTTAACTATGTTCCAATTGAGATAAAATTATGAAACTTGGTGGGTGTTTAGGTGTTGCCACGCACTATCTATTGATATTTAATTGGCGACTATCGGACAATTAGTCCGGGAGTTATAGCCGTTTGAACTTTGCAGAATGTACCAAAATGACGGAGGCGCCGAGATCTCTTTACGGAATTCTCTCGTATTTTTAACTATGTTCCAGTATAGCTATAATTATGAAACTTGGTGGGTGTTTAGGTGTTGCCACATACTATCTTTTCATATTCGATTGATCACTGCCGGACAATTAGTCCGGGAGTTATGGCCGTTTGAAGTTCGCCAATTTTGGCGCCCTGGGCAGGTGCCCGTTTTACCGAAATTTTAATTATAACTGAAAACAAATCGTGCCAAAGGACACTTAAGAGCACCAATAGCACACGTACCAAGCGGCTAAGTCGTCGGGTATATAGAACTGGAGGCGCCATTTTTAAATTTCCTTCGATAAGGCGATTTTGAAGTTTTCATTTTTCAAAGATAGCTGGTTTTAACTATGTTCCAATTGAGATAAAATTATGAAACTTGGTGGGTGTTTAGGTGTTGCCACAAGTGTTTTTTTGATAATTTGTAGAACCTTCTCGGACCAATAGTTCGCGAGTTATAGCCATTTGAAGTTTGCCAAAGTTGTCTAAAATGGCAGTCTAAACACTTGCATTTTATTTTATCGAAAAAAAAAAACTTGCTCTTTTCGGAACCAAATCGCGCCAAATGACACTTATTAGCACCAATAGCACACGTGCCAAGCGGCTAAGTCGTCGGGTATATAGAACTGGAGATACGGGAGGCGCCGTTTACATTGCCATTGGGTACGGCGGTAGGGGATGCTATTCCTGTTTTACAGGGAGCACGTTTTGACTATGTTCCAATTGAGATAAAATTATGAAACTTGGTGGGTGTTTAGGTGTTGCCACATACTATCTTTTGATATTCAATTGATCACTGCCGGACAATTAGTCCGGGAGTTATGGCCGTTTGAAGTTCGCCAATTTTGGCGCCCTGGGCAGGTGCCCGTTTTACCGAAATTTTAATTATAACTGAAAACAAATCGTGCCAAAGGACACTTAAGAGCACCAATAGCACACGTACCAAGCGGCTAAGTCGTCGGGTATATAGAACTGGAGATACGGGAGGCGCAATTTACATTGTCATTGGGTAGAGCGGTAGGGGGAGCTATCCGGTTTTACAGGGAGCACGTTTTAACTATGTTCCAATTGAGATAAAATTATGAAACTTGGTGGGTGTTTAGGTGTTGCCACGCACTATCTATTGATATTTAATTGGCGACTATCGGACAATTAGTCCGGAGTTATAGCCGTTTGAACTTTGCAGAATGTACCAAAATGACGGAGGCGCCGAGATCTCTTTACGGAATTCTCTCGTATTTTTAACTATGTTCCAGTATAGCTATAATTATGAAACTTGGTGGGTGTTTAGGTGTTGCCACATACTATCTTTTCATATTGAATTGATCACTGCCGGACAATTAGTCCGGGAGTTATGGCCGTTTGAAGTTCGCCAATTTTGGCGCCCTGGGCAGGTGCCCGTTTTACCGAAATTTAATTATAACTGAAAACAAATCGTGCCAAAGGACACTTAAGAGCACCAATAGCCCACGTACCAAGCGGCTAAGTCGTCGGGTATATAGAACTGGAGATACGGGAGGCGCAATTTACATTGTCATTGGGTAGAGCGGTAGGGGGCGCTATCCGGTTTTACAGGGAGCACGTTTTAACTATGTTCCAATTGAGATAAAATTATGAAACTTGGTGGGTGTTTAGGTGTTGCCACGCACTATCTATTGATATTTAGTTGGCGACTATCGGACAATTAGTCCGGGAGTTATAGCCGTTTGAACTTTGCAGAATGTACCAAAATGACGGAGGCGCCGAGATCTCTTTACGGAATTCTCTCGTATTTTTAACTATGTTCCAGTATAGCTATAATTATGAAACTTGGTGGGTGTTTAGGTGTTGCCACATACTATCTTTTCATATTCGATTGATCACTGCCGGACAATTAGTCCGGGAGTTATGGCCGTTTGAAGTTCGCCAATTTTGGCGCCCTGGGCAGGTGCCCGTTTTACCGAAATTTTAATTATAACTGAAAACAAATCGTGCCAAAGGACACTTAAGAGCACCAATAGCACACGTACCAAGCGGCTAAGTCGTCGGGTATATAGAACTGGATGGCGGCCATTTTAAATTGTCCTTCGGTAGAGCGATTGTGGAGTTTTCATTTTTCACAGATAGCTGGTTTTAACTATGTTCCAATTGAGATAAAATTATGAAACTTGGTGGGTGTTTAGGTGTTGCCACAAGTGTTTTTTTTGATAATTTGTAGAACCTTCTCGGACCAATAGTTCGCGAGTTATAGTCCATTTGAAGTTTGCCAAAGCTTGTCTAAAATGGCAGGTCTAAACACTTGCATTTTATTTTATCGAAATAAAAAAACTTGCTGCTTTTCGGAAACCAAATCGCGCCAAATGACACTTATTAGCACCAATAGCACACGTGCCAAGCGGCTAAGTCGTCGGGTATATAGAACTGGAGATACGGGAGGCGCCGTTTACATTGCCATTGGGTACGGCGGTAGGGGATGCTATTCCTGTTTTACAGGGAGCACGTTTTGACTATGTTCCAATTGAGATAAAATTATGAAACTTGGTGGGTGTTTAGGTGTTGCCACATACTATCTTTTGATATTCAATTGATCACTGCCGGACAATTAGTCCGGGAGTTATGGCCGTTTGAAGTTCGCCAATTTTGGCGCCCTGGGCAGGTGCCCGTTTTACCGAAATTTTAATTATAACTGAAAACAAATCGTGCCAAAGGACACTTAAGAGCACCAATAGCACACGTACCAAGCGGCTAAGTCGTCGGGTATATAGAACTGGAGATACGGGAGGCGCAATTTACATTGTCATTGGGTAGAGCGGTAGGGGGCGCTATCCGGTTTTACAGGGAGCACGTTTTAACTATGTTCCAATTGAGATAAAATTATGAAACTTGGTGGGTGTTTAGGTGTTGCCACGCACTATCTATTGATATTTAATTGGCGACTATCGGACAATTAGTCCGGGAGTTATAGCCGTTTGAACTTTGCAGAATGTACCAAAATGACGGAGGCGCCGAGATCTCTTTACGGAATTCTCTCGTATTTTTAACTATGTTCCAGTATAGCTATAATTATGAAACTTGGTGGGTGTTTAGGTGTTGCCACATACTATCTTTTCATATTGAATTGATCACTGCCGGACAATTAGTCCGGGAGTTATGGCCGTTTGAAGTTCGCCAATTTTGGCGCCCTGGGCAGGTGCCCGTTTTACCGAAAATTTAATTATAACTGAAAACAAATCGTGCCAAAGGACACTTAAGAGCACCAATAGCACACGTACCAAGCGGCTAAGTCGTCGGGTATATAGAACTGGAGATACGGGAGGCGCAATTTACATTGTCATTGGGTAGAGCGGTAGGGGGCGCTATCCGGTTTTACAGGGAGCACGTTTTAACTATGTTCCAATTGAGATAAAATTATGAAACTTGGTGGGTGTTTAGGTGTTGCCACGCACTATCTATTGATATTTAATTGGCGACTATCGGACAATTAGTCCGGGAGTTATAGCCGTTTGAACTTTGCAGAATGTACCAAAATGACGGAGGCGCCGAGATCTCTTTACGGAATTCTCTCGTATTTTTAACTATGTTCCAGTATAGCTATAATTATGAAACTTGGTGGGTGTTTAGGTGTTGCCACATACTATCTTTTCATATTGAATTGATCACTGCCGGACAATTAGTCCGGGAGTTATGGCCGTTTGAAGTTCGCTAATTTTGGCGCCCTGGGCAGGTGCCCGTTTTACCGAAATTTTAATTATAAATGAAAACAAATCGTGCCAAAGGACACTTAAGAGCACCAATAGCCGACGTACCAAGCGGCTAAGTCGTCGGGTATATAGAACTGGAGATACGGGAGGCGCAATTTACATTGTCATTGGGTAGAGCGGTAGGGGGCGCTATCCGGTTTTACAGGGAGCACGTTTTAACTATGTTCCAATTGAGATAAAATTATGAAACTTGGTGGGTGTTTAGGTGTTGCCACGCACTATCTATTGATATTTAATTGGCGACTATCGGACAATTAGTCCGGGAGTTATAGCCGTTTGAACTTTGCAGAATGTACCAAAATGACGGAGGCGCCGAGATCTCTTTACGGAATTCTCTCGTATTTTTAACTATGTTCCAGTATAGCTATAATTATGAAACTTGGTGGGTGTTTAGGTGTTGCCACATACTATCTTTTCATATTGAATTGATCACTGCCGGACAATTAGTCCGGGAGTTATGGCCGTTTGAAGTTCGCTAATTTTGGCGCCCTGGGCAGGTGCCCGTTTTACCGAAATTTTAATTATAACTGAAAACTAATCGTGCCAAAGGACACTTAAGAGCACCAATAGCCCACGTACCAAGCGGCTAAGTCGTCGGGTATATAGAACTGGAGATACGGGAGGCGCAATTTACATTGTCATTGGGTAGAGCGGTAGGGGGCGCTATCCGGTTTTACAGGGAGCACGTTTTAACTATGTTCCAATTGAGATAAAATTATGAAACTTGGTGGGTGTTTAGGTGTTGCCACGCACTATCTATTGATATTTAATTGGCGACTATCGGACAATTAGTCCGGGAGTTATAGCCGTTTGAAGTTTGCAGAATGTACCAAAATGACGGAGGCGCCGAGATCTCTTTACGGAATTCTCTCGT